>VZRH01003386.1:117752-134190 GCA_013397555.1 Urocynchramus pylzowi | reverse complement strand
AGGGGAGGGGAGGTGAGGGGATAGGGAAAGGGAAAGGGAAAGGGAAAGGGAAAGGGAAAGGAAAAGGAAAAGGAAAAGGAAAAGGAAAAGGAAAAGGAAAAGGAAAAGGAAAAGGAAAAGGAAAAGGAAAAGGAAAAGGAAAAGGAAAAGGAAAAGGAAAAGGAAAAGGAAAAGGAAAGCTCCCATTTCACGAGCTTCAGTCTCTATCTGGTGGCCAGACAGCAACACTGCAAGCTCAGACCTCCCTAAAACCAGAACACAAATCAATGAGATGCTGCATCTCAGGCCTGAGAGACAAGAAACTACTTTAATTACAATTATAAATTGTAATTAAATAGTAAGAAAATACCCACAAAAAGGCCCCATTTATGTGTCCTCAACACATTGGTGAGAGCACATTCTATGGGAACTGTGCCTCCTAACTCAGGTGTGCTGTTTGAACTCCCAGCCTTTGGGGATGGAACACACAACAAATTTCTCTCTTCATGGGCATTTTCTTTTTTGTCCAAACAGATGGCATTGTTCCTTTTAAAGACATTTTTATTTTGATTATGCACAATCCTGAGCTGTTTACAGGATGCTTTAATTCAGATTTTTTTTAAAAAAAAGGAAGATCCACCACCATCCACATTCATTAAAGGAAGAAAGAAAAAAAAAAAAGATAAATTCAGCTTGTGTATAGCACATGTTCCACTTCACAAACAAAATAAATAATGAAGTTTTCATTGTGTCAGGGCAACTTTTAGCAAGAATTCCAAATGTAATTGTTTAATTGACCTGCATGGCCACACTGATGACAGAGACTGCTGAAGTGAAACCATCATTAACAATAATGTTCAACAGGTAGTGGGAATACCTACACTAAGGATTTTAAACTGGTCCCACAGCATGAACTTGGCAATGATCTTGATGTGGTCAATAAAATCTCTGGCCAAGATGTGGTCAGTAAAACTTTAGATTATGCAGATAATTATTTATATATATATTAATATATATATATTTTTTTAAGTTTTCAAATATTTATTTAGTTATTTATTTTTATGTAGATATACAGATATAAAATTATGTGAATTATGTTAGATAAACAGAGATAGGAAAGTGTTTAACAGTCAGCCTGACCTTCCCATTCCAGGTGTTTCATGAAAGCTGAACTGCTGGAATTTGTTACCAAAATCTCACCTCAGCTCCTTTATCAGGTAAATCAATTTTCTAATACTTTTGTAATTAAATTAAAAGAGTTTCAGGCAATCTGAGCATCCATGATGGAGATAAACAGAGCAGCAAAAAAAAAGAAACTTTGAAGTTGTGACAACTTTTAAGCTTTTATCTCTTATTGCCATCAGGCTGTGTTGAACTCACAAGATGGAACCAGTTAAAACTGGACAGAGAAATATGAATTTATTACCACTGCAGGAGAAAGATCCCAGAGATCCCAACTTTTCTGCTCTCTCTGGACCATGTGCTCCCACACTTCCCTGAAACTGAAGCACCCAGCAGCCACAGCCAAGAGCAGGACCCCTCCTGCCAGCACTATTTGGGAAATAATAGCCTTAAAAATAACTCCTGAAGGAAAAAAAAAATTAAAAGACACAGCTGGAAGGTTTTAAGTGTAATTTAAAACCTCATAAATAAGTGAAAAACAAAACAATTGGCTGGTCTTGAAGTATCTTCCTAGAATTCTTTGATCCTTGTCAGTGATGGGTTTGGGGACTACAGCCAGAAAGCAATAAATGCAAGAGAAAATTATGTAAATAATCTTTTAAGAGCAACTTACATGTAATAATTTATATTATTTACATTTAATATAAATACAGATAATTTATATAATCTGAATATAAATTGTCATTATTGTTCCCTAACCTTTAATCTGTAGCTGTGAATGATTCCCCAAAAGCCAGAATACGGCCTGCAATCCCCTACAACCCCAAATCCAAGCAGGACAGGGCAGGAATAAAACAAAGAAATTCCCATGCAAGACCTGGCTTTCTTTTTTCTGCTTAGGAATCATTCCAGGAACCTGAACCAGACACTCCATAAAAAAAGGAGTCAGTCTGCAGCAAAGACACAAAAATAATCTGACAATCGAATGTAATCTAAACACATAGATTGTATAGAATCTGAATATAAATTGTCATTATTGTTCCCTAACCTTTAATCTGTAGCTGTGAATGATTCCCCAAAAGCCAGAATACGGCCTGCAATCCCCTACAACCCCAAATCCAAGCAGGAATAAAACCAAGAAATTCCCATTCCCTTTCTCTGCTTCTGAATTAAAATCATTCCAGGAACCTGAACCCATAAAAAAAGGGGTGAGTCTGCAGCAGAGACCCAAAAAGAACCTGTGAGAGCATCCTCAGGGAAGCAGTGAAGCTCAGGGATGGGTTTGGAGAGCAGCTTCCCGGGCAGCAGCGCGGCGCGGCCAGCAGAGGGGGGCTGCGCCTCGGGAAAGGCTCCGCCGGAGCCCGCCACGGCGAGCTGGGAAAACCCTCTCCAGAGCCCAAATCCCTGTTTCCTGGCCCAAATCCCCGTTTCCAGAACCCAAAATCCCCGTTTCCAGAGCCCAAATCCCCATTTCCCAGCCCAAATCCCCATTTCCCGAGCCCAANCAGATCCCCATTTCCCAGCCCAAATCCCAATTTTCCCAGCCCAGATCCCCATTTCCCAGCCCAAATCCCAATTTTCCCAGCCCAGATCCCCATTTCCCAGCCCAAATCCCAATTTTCCCAGCCCAGATCCCCATTTCCCAGCCCAAATCCCAATTTTCCCAGCCCAGATCCCCATTTCCCAGCCCAAATCCCAATTTTCCCAGCCCAGATCCCCATTTCCCAGCCCAAATCCCAATTTTCCCAGCCCAGATCCCCATTTCCCAGCCCAAATCCCAATTTTCCCAGCCCAGATCCCCATTTCCCAGCCCAAATCCCCATTTCCTGAGCCCTCTGGCTGCTCCAGCCACCAGGGAACGAGGGCAGCAAAGGGGCTGCAGCTCCTGTCAGCTGCTGCCTGCTCACACCAAACTTCTGGCACTTCTGGGGCACACAAAGAAGTGACTTTTAGGGTATCTAAATGAGTTACTTTTAGGGTACCCAAAGAGGTTATTTTAGGGCACCCTAACAGTTCACTTTTAGGGCATCCAAAGAAGTTATTGTTCAGGTACCTAAATTAGCTACTTTTAGGGCACCCAAAGAAGATTTAGGGCAAACAGTTTACTTTAAGGGAACCCAAATGGGGTATTTTAGGGCACCCAAAGAAGTCACTTTTAGGGTACCTAAATGAGTTATTTTTAGGGCACCCTAACAGTTTACTTTTAGGGCACCCAAATGTGGTGATTTAGAGCACCCAAAGAAGTGACTTTGAGGGTACCTAAATGAGTTATTTTTAGGGCACCCTAACAGTTTACTTTTAGGGCACCCAAATGTGGTGATTTAGAGCACCCAAAGAAGTGACTTTGAGGGTACCTAAATGAGTTATTTTCAGGGTACCCAAAGAAGTTTTAGGGCACTCAAAGAAGTTTACCTTTAGAGCACCCAAAGAAGTTTGGTTTTTTTTAGGGCACTCAAAGAGGTTATTTTAGGGCACCCAAATGGGGTGTTTTAGGGCACCCAAAGATGTTACTTTTAGGGTACCTAAATGAGTTACTTTTAAGGTACTGAAAGAAGTTTAAGGGCACCCAAACAGTTTATTTTTAGGGCACCCACATGGGGTGTTTTAGGGCACCCAAATAAGTTATTTTCAGGGCACCCAAAAAGGTTATTTTAGGGCACCCAAACAGTTTACTTTTAGGGCACCCAAAGAAGCTATTTGTAGGGCACCCAAAGAGGTTATTTTAGGGCACCATAACAGTTTACTTTTAGGCCACACTAATAAGTTGTTTTTATGCACCCAGTTTACTTTCAGGGCACCCCTATTTTAGAGTACCCAAGCAGGTTGGCTTTAGGGCACCCAAAGAGTGACTTTCAGGCCGTGGAAAGCTGTGGCACCCAAGCTGTCCCAAGGGTCCAGGCTGCTGCTGTTAGGAAATTCCAGGAAACTGAAGCTCCCAGAGCCAATCCTCATCTGTCTGACTGGATGGGAGCCACTGCATGGAAAGGATCCAACCTTAAAGGATCAAACTCCCTCAATCTGCCTGAAGCCACCTTTTTCCTCCTCCTGCTTTTATGGATATATTAAGATCAAACCATCAAGGATTCTCCTACAGCCAATTCCTTTTGCTGCATATTAAAATCAGGATTTTCTGGAAGATAAACACTGGAGAAAAGGAGGCTCAGGGGGGACCTTGTGGCTCTGACAGGAGGGGAACAGGGACAGGAGCAGAGGGAACGGCCTCAGGCTGGGCCAGGGCAGGCTCAGCTGGGACAGCAGCAGGAATTTGCCCATGGAAAGGGGGCTCAGGCCTTGGCAGGGGCTGCCCAGGGAGCTTTGGAGTGCCCATCCCTGCGGGTGTCACCTGGAGGTGGCACTCAGTGCTCTGGGCTGGGGACAAGGTGGGGATCAGGCACAGCTGGGATTCATCTTGAAGATTTTTTCCAACCTAAATGATCCTGGAATTCTGTGGAATGAACCAGCAAAGGGAGAAGTCACCTTCTGGGACCAAAGAGTTTGCCATTATCAAAGGCTGGTCTCTGTTAGAAGCTCTACAAGGAGATGACAGAGAGAACAAGTGGTGGGATTCCACCAGAGGACTGAAACAACCACCTAAAGATGCTTCCAACAATGCTCTCTGCAAGGTTCCTTTCCAGAATTGACATTTACAGGACAGAGCTTTATCAAGTTTTTGGATAAAGAACTTTTATCAAGGCCAGAGAGAAGTGGCAGCATATTCATGGCAATACCTTAAATAAAAAGGATTCCTGTAGGAATGTCATAAAGAAAGAATCTGTAACATGCAGGGATCAGTGGGACACAAACCCCCAGATGTTTGCAGATCACATCTGGAGAGAAAAGCACAAAGCCTTCAACCACAGAGGTCAAGGTTTTTATAAGAAGAAAAAAAGTTTTTTTTAATCAAGATGAACAAGAGCTGTAAAAGGGCAACCCAAAAGGAAGAAAAGGAATTTATGCTGCAGAGAGACCAGGTCCAGAGCATGATCTGAGCCACCAGCAGGAAGGTCTCAGCTGGATCTGGCTGTGCAGATAAAATCAGAAGTGCACTGCAAAGACAAAAAATCTTTGGGAGTCCCCACAGAGGCTCACACAGAACCTCCACTCCAAGCAGGAGCCTGGTGAGGAGAACTCTTGGTGGGACTGGGTGATGGGAAAAGCACAAGAACTCGAGGGAGGAAAGGGGCAGGGAAGGCAAGTGGTCAGGAGACTTCAGAAAGGTGACCATCATCAAAGCCAAGAACATTAATTCTATCAAATTGTGCTGGTTGTGCAAAGACAGCCTGATTGCCATGGCCAAGGTGGCCAGCTGATTATTTCCTGACATGGATCATGTCCACACAACCTAAAATTCCTTGAGTTTGTTTCTGAAGTGCCTTGAAAGGATTCAGGTGCAACTTTTCTTGACTGACCAGTCTCATTGTAGAAGTTTTGGGAGACCTTTAACCCAAAAAAGCTCACATAAAATGCCTCTGTAGATCCTCAAGCTATATACTACTATATAGGAGATTTCCTCTTCCTCCTGGTTGGCCCTCAGGCCACAAACCCATCCATTCCCTTTGCTCCAGTCACTGGAGATCTCCAAATCCTGGCCATTTTCATCCCCTCTAATCCTTTCCTCCCCTGCAAAAGCATCTTCCCCCAGCACCAGAGCATCTCTTGATGGTTCTGGAGACTTTTCTACCTAAAACATCTTGAGCAGCAAACACACTTCATCTCCATCCTCTTAAGTGAAACATTCCTCATCAGTCTGCACCAAATTTTCAATTTCTGACCTACAGGCTTTGTTGGAACCCATCTGCCCTTATGTTTCCAAACTGGGCCATGGAGTTTTGGAAAAACAACAGAATTCCCACTTATCCAGAGCAACAGCAGCTCCTGTGGCTCCTGGCACTCTGAGCTGGGCAGCTCTTTCAGCAGTCCTAACTACTCAAAGAAAACCTATTTTGTGCAAACTTCTGTATTCCAAATACACCAACCAGTGACTCTGCATTGCAAAAATGTCCATTAGGAAAAGTAATTAAGCAATCAGCTGCTAACAAACAGCCCAAAAATTTAAAAAACAGTTATTATTTTAAGAAGAGCTTTTCACAGCTCTCCACTTGGCAAATCTTTCTCTCCCCTTATTTAAAAAAATGTTACAAGTAGAATAATCCTAACAAATAAGTTCCAGAGGTTTAGAAACAACTTTAAAAACTTTTTTTTGAAGTTATAGTATACATATACATATATAGAGAGAGAGAAATACATGTACACATATATATATATTAAAATATATAAAATATAAATATTTTTAAATATACTGTTGTATATTAATTCCGTCCTTACAGAGGTGGAAGTTAATTAGCTTAAAAAAAAAACCCTACAAGAATAAATGCCCTGATCCTGTAATTCATGGTTGTGTAATACAGGGATAGAGAGGGACATTTCACAAGGGTTGAGAGTGACAGGGCAGGGGGGGAATGACCTTAAACAGAAGGAGGGCAGGGCTGGATGGGATCTTGGGAATTAGGAATTGTTCCTGGCAGGGTGGGCAGGGCTGGGATGGAATTCCCAGAGCAGCTGGGGCTGCCCCTGGATCCCTGGCAGTGCCCAAGGCCAGGCTGGACACTGGGGCTGGAGCAGGCTGGCACAGTGGGAGGTGCCCCTGCCATGGCAAACTCCATCTTCAAAGGTCCCTCCCAACCCAAAGGACCCCAGAAGCCCACGCTGAGGAGCTGCCAGCTGCAGCAGGAGCCCTGCCCAGTACCTGGTTTGTCAGGGGGAGTGGCTGCTCGAGCTGCTCAGCGTAGGATAAGGCCGAGACCTGCTGGTCACTGATGCTCTGCTGCCGCCGGTCACTGTACTGCTGATGCGAATGGGACATCTGTCCAGCCATCTGAAGGCCAGCAGCATGGAATGAAAACGATGGTGCAAGCCGAACAGATGAAGGTTTGCATGCTGAAGTCTCTCCTCCTGCAAAGACAAGGGGAGGGTTAAGCAGGATGGGCTGGAAATCCTGCCCTGTGCTCAGGGCTGCGGGTGCCAGGGCGCCCAGGGGGTGGCACACAGGGCCCCAGGGTGCCCAGGGGGTGGCACACAGGGTGCCAGGGCACCCAGGGGGTGGCACACAGGGTCCCAGGGGGTGGCACACAGGGGCCCAGGGGGTGGCACACAGGGGCCCAGGGGGTGGCACACAGGGTCCCAGGGCGCCCAGGGGGTGGCACACAGGGTCCCAGGGGGTGGCACACAGGGCGCCAGGGCGCCCAGGGGGTGGCACACAGGGTGCCAGGGCGCCCAGGGGGTGGCACACAGGGTCCCAGGGGGTGGCACACAGGGTCCCAGGGCGTGGCACACAGGGTGCCAGGGCGCCCAGGGGGTGGCACACACGGGAGATGATCCCAGAATCGCCCTCAGGGAAAGGTTATCTGCAGGGCTGGGCAGGAAGGCTGGGCAGGGACTGCTCACAGGGACAGGGGGAATGGCCTTAAGCTGAGAGAGGGCAGGGCTGGATGGGATACTGGGAATTAGGAATTGTTCCCTGGCACAGGGTGCCCAGAGCAGCTGGGGCTGCCCCTGGATCCCTGGCAGTGCCCAAGGCCAGGCTGGAGCAACCTGGTCTGGTGGAAGGTGTCCCTGACCATCAGAACTCCATCTTTAAATGTCCCTTCCAACCAAACCATGCTGGGACTCTAATCCTGAGCATCCCTTTTCCCACATCTCCCCCTGGGTGTCAGAACTCAGTCAGAATTTGACAGGGGTTATTCCAAACACACAAATTCCATGTAAGGATTCCACAAAAGCCAGAAAAACACACAGGTTCTGCCTTTCAGGGCTGCTCCCAGCAGCTTTCTGGACTGACTGTACCAAAGGAAAATCCAATGTCCAGCCTCAGTAGCTCATCTTTGTTTGGGGATAAGGTTTAGGGGTGAGGGTGGTGGGACTGGGATGATCCCAAAGGGCTCTTCCAACCCTGCTGATCCCTGAATCCCTGGTTCCCTGTCCTCTGTGTTTGTCTCCCTACAAAGCACAGCAAACAAAGAGCAGCTGCACTCTGAAAGCAAAATTATCACTAAAGATTAAATTTAGAAGGAAGGTGTTAAACAGCCAAGCACCTGACCAGCAAAGGGAAATCCCCACTTCCTTTACAGTCCAAACCTTGCAAGAAAGTACAAGCACTAGAAAACAGTAGATGAGTTCAGCCAAGATTTGGCTTTCTTAAAAATAACTGTCAAAAGAAAACTAAAATATTAAAATTGGTACTGCACCATTGACTCAACACCTATAAGGACAACAGAAGAACTGCACTGATGAAATCAAACACCATTTTACATTGATTATATGAAAATATTAACCATTTTAAGTGAGCATTGCACAGAAAATTACTTTTAATTCTTCTACAAAATGTTCATTAAAACTGAGAATCAGAGTTAATCTTCCATCTCTACAACTTGGTGGATTTAGTGAACATTTCCTTTTCAAGATCCACTGAACACTCCTGTAAGAATGGCTGAACATATGTAAGACATCATCCAGTATCTCTACTTTTTGCTCTTTTAATTTCTGAGGTTCTGCTTAACCTGAAAAAAATCATAATCTCACTTAGCAACATCATGGTGACTGAAGTAAAAGTCAAAACAATATTTAAATCAGAGAGTCAAAAATACCACTAATTCTGAAGTGTAGAGCCAGTTACTTTCAAAGGTTTCAATCTTGCATTTTCTCACCTCAGGCCATAGTTTCCAATGGAGAGTTACCTGGCCAATTACATAACTTAATAAACACAAATTTTATTTTAAAAAATTCTGCCCTTCCATGTGTTCCTAAAAAAAGCAGAAAGCTCAAATATATAAACCCAAAAATCCTGGCACCAAGGGGGTTCTCATTTACAGTTTGACTTCATAGGATCTTCTGACATTCCAAAAATCACAACAAGTCTGAGGATAATAATAATATAAGAATAATATACTACACACATTTAAAATAAAGTAAAAAAAGTAAACTAGAAGAGTGTTAAAAGTGTAATTATCCCACAAAATAACAGTTGTCATGTGATGTTTTCGTTCAGCTGATAACTCTTCGTGCTTGTAGACCTTTTCCTCCCAAGTGCACCTGCACCCAAATCCATAATTTTAATTTTTTAGTTTAAGATATGTTTGAGATTTGGTGTTTGTGAATAACAGAGAGTTCCCTGCTGGTTTGGAGGACAGTCCCACACCAAAAGTGATACCACAAATCCAAACTGTGTCCAACAAGAACCTTCTTAACCCAGAAGCACAAATGGTTCCACAGCAAATCCCAGAAAAAGGGACAAGATTAGAGCCTGACCAGTGTGGTGACCTGAAGGATGACAAGGACATGGATGGGACCTGGCCAAACTCATCCCCATGAGTGTTCCCACCCCAAATGGAGAAGGATTTGAGTCACCCCTGATTTGGGACAGACCTGAGCCACCTCAGCAAGCCCTGGGTCAGAGGTTTGGGAGCAGGAAGCACAAGGATGAGCAGCCAAGGAATGCCAGGTGTCCCCTGTGCTGCCAGGGGCCCTGGGGCTCCCAGCCCTGATGGAATCCCTGCCCTTGCCACATCCCAGGCTCTGCCCCTGAGCCCTGCAATCCTATCCCAGCACAGCTAATCCCAAGGGAACACTCCTAGAAACACTGGTGACACAGCAGGGGAAAGGAGGGGAAAGAAGGACTGGCTAGAATAGAAATCTTGACCTCCTTTAGTTTTAGGTCGAGGAGTCGCTCCAGAAATAGGGACATTTGTGCACAGCCATTAATTGAGGCTCCCACAGCCTCTGGTGGCTCTGAGATTGTTTTTTGGCTCATCTGGAGAGCTCCAGACAGCCAAAAAAATCAGGGATCTACCAGGGCAGGACTAAAATCCACCAGCACTTGTTCCCACAGCACATCCAGAACTTCCACGGGACAACAATATCAGTGAACAAGGTGTAGTCAATCATCAGTTTTCCTTTTGAACCACTATGAGCTCAAGTGATCACACCTTGTAAAGCACCTTGGGAAGAAAATGAAATAAAAAAAACCCCAAAACATATGCCAAGATCTCTAAGCATGAAGTACATTAAGGGGAAAGATTATGGATTGGGAGTGGGTAGAACTGTCTTACAAATAGGCCTTACCTAATGTTAGTTCAGGGGAGGCATAAAAATACCCACCTTGATGTGTATTTGCACTCAAAAGAGGCTCACAGAACTCTCTGAAAATAGACACGCTGCAAAAAATGGATTCCCTCATCAAGGAGAAGGTTTATTTCTTAAAGCATCATCTCAACACAGTGGAAGAAGTTCAAGAATATATTTATTTGTTCGGTGAGGATGGAAAATATTTTTGCCATTCAAAATAGCTGTGTTTTAAATGGATTTTTATTTTTTAATGGATGTTTTGGGGCCTCCCCATCCCTGGAAGTGTCCAAGGCCAGGCTGGGACAGGGGAGTTATCCCTGCCCATGGCAGGGGGTGGAACTGGATGATTTTAAGGTCCCTTTCAACCAAAACCATTCTGTGATTTTATGATTTTTTCCAAGCAACAAAGAAATTATTAACTCCAGGCATAACAAATATTTGAGACTGTGATTATTGAGGAGTCTATAAATGAACAATAGGTGTAATATTGGAAAAGCTTGTGTAAATTTTTGCATAGATTTTTAAGAATTCAATGCAGATTCCATTTCCTACTTCATCCATTTGAGATTCTGTTACTCCCATTTTGACATTAGTCCACACAACTCATTTAGACATTAAATTTCCTCCCAAAAAAAAGCATTTTTGGTGGTAAAACACATCCCTGGCCTTTTCCTTTCAGCTACAGCAAGGCACAAACATTCACTGACTGGCAGGGAAGAGCTGCAGGTGACTGAGTGATCCCAAGAATGGATCAACACTCCAGAAAAAATCAGTGGACTGCAGCCAAAGCCCAACTGGCCACAGGACTGGGCAACCTCCAAAAGGTCTCTTCCAGCCTCAACACTTCCATATTTCTGTGACACAAAAGTCAGCACAAAGAGGGATTTCTCTCTGGATCAGGAGTTGTTAGAGTAGCTCCTCTGCTGGGTGGGACTGCACCTGAAAATCCCAACAGTAATTCCAAGGTTTCTTTGCATTCCTGTCACCCAGCTCATTAAAGATCTACTCTGCTTCTCCAAGTGTCTTTGTGACTCTCTTTGTCCCTCTGTCACTCTTCTACCTCAGTGTTCTATTGAGGTGCACTCATAGTGAAAGATAAAATAGGAGGCAAAGTCAGACAAAAACCATTAGAGCATTCAAAAAGTGACATTTCCTTAATATGTCTTCCTACTTCTCACCTCACAATTAAAAATCAGCCCCCAAAAAGGACCACGGTGACAGTCTGGACCCTGTGAGTGATGCAAATCTGCCTTCAGGACTGACAAAAGCATCTCCCAAGTGCAGCAGCAGCAGCAGCAGCAGATCTTGGTTCCATGACATGATAAAGAGTTATCTTGCTGATAAAAGAACCTTTGCAACAGCTTTAAAACACTTCCCTGCCTGCTGATGGTTGTGCAAGATGAAGCAGGTAAAAGCAGTGAAAGTCCCATCAGCATTTATTTCATACTTCTGAAAGTTTAGATGCAGGAATTCCCCAAGTTTGGAAGCATCCAAGGCCATGCTGGACAGGGCTTAGAGCCACCTGGGATAGTGGGAGGTGTCCCTGCCTGTGGCAGGGGCTGGAATTAAGATGATTAATGAAGTGTGAAACTTCCTCTGCACGATTCATCTGCCATTCTCTTTGCCTTGCTAGAACTTTTCTTCCTTTCCTTCAACATTTTCCCTCTAAGATCACTGCTTTGACCCAAAACGTTGTGAGCTTTTCCCCACCTCTCCCTCCTATCCCACCCTCCCTGTGCACGTTTGGGTTGCTCAGCCATGTGCAGATATTCCCTGGATTCCCTCTCAGGGATGTGCTGGCAGCCGAGTGAGAACCTGCCAGAAAACACGACCAGAGAACCAAAGTGTGAAGTGTCTCGTTCTCCACTGAGGGTGCTCTGCTTCCCACACTCAGAGCTCAGGAGCTTGTGGGGCCACACCACAGAACAAGAACGGTTCTTACCGAGCAGGACAGGTTCAGACTTTAAACACTCTTATTTCCAACCCCTGCTAAACCACCACAGGTGAAGGCAAGCACTTCTTGATGCTTTTTTCTGGGTTTAAATTAGTGATGTGAAAGCAGCCCAATGTCCGCTCTAAGAAAATCCTGTGTTAGCTGAGGAATTGTACAACCCTCTTCCTTCACAGAAGGTTGGTTTTTTTGCAAAGTTCATTGCTTTGCAGAGTTCTGGTCAACTTTATTTTTCAAAACCTCTGCTTGGAAAAGCTCTCAGCATCCATGAGCACTGTGACAGCTCAGCTATTGGAGAGTGCCTGGAAAAAGGAGCCAGATCCCTGCACTGCTCTAACACCAACCACCTCTGAGGTGCATCAGCACATCCTGAAACAGCCAGGGAGCAATCAGCAACAAGCACTTGGATCTGAGAACTCTCTGTTCAAACAAACCCACGCTGAAGACGAGTTAGACCTACCAGAGTTCTGCCTGAGCATCACAAATGTCAGCCCTGGGGGACTGCAGAGTTTAGAACAATCATCTTTCAGGCAAGGAGCAAACGCCAACCTGAACTCTGCGTGACCTCCTGCAGCCCTGCTGGGCCCATTGTCCCCACGCACGGGTTTGGAGTGACTGCCTGAGAACGTGGGGGTCCAGGGACCTCACTCTGCTTGGCCTGGAGTGGGAAAAGCTGAGAGAACCCAGGGAAAAGCTGAGAGAACTCAGGGAACAAAGGGGAATTACCTGTGGCAGCTACCGGAGAACAATCCCGTTATAAATATCCCACTGAGTTCCTCCTCTGGAATAACTTTATTATTGTAGGGAATTATTAAGAATGGCTGCTTCAGAAGTTATCCTACAATAACTATTCAGCCAACTTCCCTGTACAGAAATGCCAAACACTGCTTTCCCTCCGAGCAGAATGGAACCCTAAACTTAGAAACAACCCAGCTCTCCAGCCCCGCTCCCCAACCCCATTCATGGGCCAACACACCCACGGGCTCCTCCTGCTCCTGCTCCTCCCTGCTGGCCAGAGCTGCAGGGAAGTGCTCAGGGGGTGACATCAAACTCCTGGGTGCCATCTTTTCCCAGCCTGGAGAAAAAGCAGGCCAAGAGCAGGTTCATGAACTGCAGTGCCTCTGCTGAGCCTGTCTTGGCCAGTTCCTTCCCTGATGAGCTGCAGCAGGAGGTGGACTTTGGGCAGGACTTGTGCTCTGAGCCTTGTGTGCAATCAGAGGACACCAGTTCCCCTTCCTGGAGAAAAACTGGAGCTCAGACCTGTCACAGGGAAACACTGTGGGAAATATCTACCAAAAAAAAAAAAAAGTCACTTCAAAAATCTGGTACCAGAAGGACTGAACACTGCTGCTCATTGTAATTCTCCTACCACAACAGAAAGAAGTTTCTAAAACTCATTTAATCCACTGGCAACACAGTATATAAATCTGTGTTTCATTAACTTATAAATATGACTTTGAGCACACTCCAGAGAATCTTAGAACTGTGAAAATGTTGTGAAAGTGAAACCACTTTTTTTTTTAATAAATGAAGGCCAAGATTGCCAAAATTCTCAGCTCAAACCTACAGGAAACACAAGCGCTCTGAACTTTCAAAGTCCAAATTAAGCTCTGTGAGACCTCTGCTTTTCCATTTCTGCCCTGGAGAAGCACCTGCTTGAAAGCACAGCTAAAAAACCACCTGGAATTCCACAAGGAAACAGGGACAGGCCTACAAAGGACTGAATGGACTGGAAAGCCACTAAAATGAAGAGACCTGTGCCCAGAAATTAGGAAAGGCCAGAATCCATCCCCAGCTTTAATTCTGTGCCTCCATGTCAATAAGTTATGATTCTGTTCAGCTCCATGAATGCCCTGTTTGTTTTAGGGGGCAGAATGGAAGCAGTGCTCGCTGAATAGGTGGCCATACAATAGATCTTTTTATTTTCATTGTGTTTAACATAATATCCCTTGCCACTCTTCAGACTGTGCTCCAAATAAAATTATTCCTGGCTGCTTATATATTCTATAGAGTGGTCATTGTTTTTGCATCCTCGGAATTCACAAACAATCATTTCCTTCTGTAGAATTCTGGATTTTCTCCTGCCCTGCAGAAAAATGGCCAGACACGGGATAAACACAAAAGGGCTTCATAATTTAAATTTTTATACATTCAGGACTTTGCAAAGACAAGGGACACATCCTAGCAGGTAAATCTCTGCTTTACAGAGCTCCACAGAGGAGCAGCTTTACAGGTTAGGTAAAAAAAGCTCCTTTTTGACGTGCTGCCCTCGTGTGATCCTCCGAGAGAGGATATCCCAGGATTTAGAGAGGAAATCACTGTACACACACCAGCAGAGCTATTAGTGAAGGGTTTCCCCTTTTCTAACACACTTCAAGTTCTTCCCAAGTTTTCCTGCCACACTGGAACTCTGTCCAGCTCCTCAGGAGCACTGGTCAAACTCAAGTACTTTGGCTGCTGATTCACTCCAGCGTGTATTTATTTATTTAATGACAAACGAGTGAGTGAAACAATATCTCAGCAGTCAATACTTTATTACTGAATGTTTAATAACCTGTACTTCAAGAAGAGACCTAACTTTTATTTAAAAACTGACAAATAAAAATTATCCAAATCCTCATTTTCCAGAGGTCACCGATGCTGGTGAAAATGTGCCAAGGTTGAGGTTCTGAGGCTTCTTTTTTTCTCTCCCCCTACAAATTCATGTGCAATTTATGATCTTATGCAATTATTCTAAGGTTTATAATTTTTCTAATTCAATGAAAAGCCTGCCATTAAAAAGAGGGAAAATAAAGGAGAGGGAGAAATGGAGATAAACTTTTTTTATGATCATGGTGAAAGTTCAAAGACTCACAGAAACAATAATGTTGGAAAATACCTCCAAGATCATCAAGTCCAACCTTTGACTGAACAAACATAACAACTCTTAAAGCAGAAATAAAGACTGAAGTGTGAATATTATTCCAAACACAGGTTTTCCAATAATTACTTAACTTCAACTACTTCTGCATCTTTAGTCCTGCTGGAAGACCCACATCTGCCCCTCAGTTCCAAGTGAAAACCACAAATACAAACAAAAAATTCTGTCAAATTCAGTAAATAAGGAGAAAAATCTTTTATAAACCACAGTAAGCTCCCAATACAGCAGAAATTTAGGGACACAAAGTTTAAATTGACATTATTTTATCCCTTAAATATGCTGTAAAAGAACCTCTAAACTTATTTTTCAGAAGGCTTCAACCAAACTCCAAGCACACACAATTTTTATTAAATCTAAGTTTTTGGTACTAGAAATCACTAAATTTCTCTATGAAAATATTGGCTTTATCCAAGAGAAACTAAATTTCCCTCTGTTGAACCTGAAGTTTTCTGAAGGGTTTAGAAAACGGTCAAAAAATTAAATCCCACCACAGTAAAAATCCGATTTAACCAAAAACCTGCTGGTGACAGGAATTCCCACCATTACTAGCAAATGCCAGGTGGTATCAAACCGCAGATACATATTGATACTTATGTTAAGGAGAAGGGGAAAAAAGGAAAAAGGAGCACGGAATACAGCTGGATTTACTCAGTTAAACAATTCATTATCCTTACAGTCAGTTTTAGTGAGCTGGAAGAAGAGAATGTGAGCAGAAAGAAAAGACAGGAATTGGACACTGAGGAAGACGGAGGGAGGGAGGGAGGGAGGGAGGGAGTGGGGAACAGGACTGGAGAAGGTAAAGTGATCCTTGACTGAACAGGAGAAAAAGAAGGCAGGGAAAGGAAAAAAAGGACAGATACAGATGCAGATTTAAGCAGCAGAATATATTTTAAGCTCAGATTCCCCAATATTCTTAGACATGAATGATATTTAGGACAGGAAAAAAAAGAGGACTCAACTTAGAGCTGAGGAGGGGCTTGGTTTTTGGTGTGGAGTTTGATTTTTTTCTTTATTGGGTGGGATGTGAATACACCATTTTTGAAAGGCGAGTGTGTGTGTTCCAGAAACAGATTATTCTAAAGAAAAATCAGATTCAGATCCTGATCTCGGACAGCGAGAAGGGGCGAGGTGAGTGTGTCAGCGTTCTGCTTTCTGCGGGAAGCTGGCTACTTGGAGGCATTTTATTTAAAAAAACAAATAAATAAATAAAGAAAAAAAAAATATGGGGGGAAACCGGGGGGACAGAGCAATTAGACGAAGCGGCGGGCGGCCCAGGCCCGGCCGCGCTGGGGCCCGGCGCAGCCCGGTGTGAGGGCGGCTCGCAGCGCGCAGGCCCGCGCGTGAGG
>VZRH01003386.1:104285-117745 GCA_013397555.1 Urocynchramus pylzowi | reverse complement strand
CGCAGGCCCGCGCGTGAGGGGGAAGCCGATCCCGGCGCTCCCCTCAGCGCATCCCCGGCTGCCGCAGCGCGCCCCAGCAACAGCGCCTCATTAGCATAGCCCACCCCGGGCCGCGCCGCGCCATTGGTCCGCAGCGCCGCGGCGCGGACCAATGGCGGCGCGCTATGCAAATGCGGGCGCGCAGTTGCCAGGGCAGAGCTGGCGCGCGGCGGCCAATGGGCGCGGGCTCCATAAACAAGGAGCGCGATTGAGCTTTGTCACATTCGCCGGGCGCTGTTAACACTTTCCAGTTTAGGGCGAAATTAGCTCCATCTCCCGAGGATCAGGCTCATGTTCTAAATTTCACCCCCACAGCAAGGGCAGGGCGGCGCAGCCATGATACACGGGATTTACGGATAAGCGCGCCCGCGTTAGGATTTCGCCTTGCCCGGCTCCGGGACGCCTTCTCCAGGGCTGGGATGCGAAAGATCCCCCAACGCTGCCGGGTGGGAGCGAGCCCGGCTGGAATTCTTGCCGGGGCTTTAAAAAGCTCCAAAGTTCCCTGTCGCTGCCTTCCTTAGGCAGGTCACCTCCTAAAATTACTGTGTCAGGCTACTCCTGTCCTTCCCTTTTTCCTTCCCCTTTTCTCAAAGATCTGAATTTATGTTTCGTTGGTTTGGGTTTAACCCTAAAGACACAACATCCTTTATTATTATTATTATTATTATTATTATTATTATTATTATTATTATTATTATTATTATTATTATTATTATTCACCCCCCCAACAGATTTTAAGCAAATGAAATTTCAGTTCGTTCCACCGCCGCTAACGACTGAACATGAGCGAAGCTGAAGCATCCTACGAGAAATAAGCAGATTTTTCTTTTCTTTTAAAGAAAAAAGAAATAAGATTATCTGACAGCATATTGGTGTCTCTGTGCCTGTGACGGCGTGAATCCATCACTGACCAGCACCGCTCGCAGGGCTGCTGGGGAGATCCCCTTCCCACGCGCAGGGGGGATGCGGATGTGGAAAACCGGCGGCTGGAAATGCAAAGAGTGACAGACAGACAGACTTACTCTGGAAGCCCCCGGCTGTCCCTGCAGCAGCAGCAGCAGCAGCAGCACTGTCCCCTCTCTCTCTCTACGCCGTGGCGGCCGCAGCGATGCCGGGCATGTTTTACTGCACTTTGCCGAGCCCGGCAGCGATGTGCCAGCGCCGCTGCGAGTCACTCACCTGCCGAGGGGGTGGGGGGTGCTTCCTGTTCTCCGGGGCTCCGCCAAGGTGCCACCGGCCAGGGGACAAGGCGCCACCGGCCAGGGGACGGGGCACGGAGCCGCCGGGGACAGCCCCTGCGGCCGGCCGCGCACCGGGGCTCGGGGAAGGAGGGGGCTCGGGCAGAGCGATCCCGGCTTTCGGGGGTCCCTGCACGGCCGAACTTGTCAAAGTGCACCGGGGAACCTGGTTTTAGCAAGCGCCCAAAATGTCAGTTCCAACAGAACTTGGAAGTTTGACCGGCTCCCTCATTCAACAACTTCATTTTGGACATTTTAGCAGTAGTGAATCTTCTCAACTATCTCCCTCCATGCCCTGGAACACCAGCAACTCCCTCAGTGAAGCTCCTGAAATCTCTCCCTATACGCACAAACCACCAGCAACTCCCTCAGCGTGTGTGCACTACACACCCCAAAAATCAGTGCTGCCCATTCTTTATCTCCTGGCAGCTTTAGGACCCCATTTATTGCATTTCTTTGGTGCTCATCTCGCAGCCCCAGCAGCAGCAGCAGCAGCAGCAGCAGCGTTACCGGACCGGGGGCTGACGAGACTGGCCGAGCACGGCGGGCTGGGCCGGGACGTGGCAGCGCTGATCCCGCGCGGGGCTGCTCCGCTGGCCTTGCGGGGAAATTCTTTTATCAGCACTTAACCGAGAGTTCCTCGTGTTGGTGCAGCGCCTCCTCCTTCCCCCACCTCCAAAGAGCATTACTCACAATTTGCAGTTTGCAGCGCAAAACTAATTAGAGATGGAATAAATTACCTGCTACGTGGCAGCACGTCAAACCGCACGAGAGGTGAAAAACACCCAATATTTTATCCCAAATCAATACCCGGCCTGATGGCTCAGGCATTTCCAGCTGAACATAAAGTTCGCATAAATATCGGCATCATTTTTAAAGCTCTCCTTTTGTACAAACAGATATATATTTAAAAAAAAAAAAATTAAAAAGAAATCTTTTCCTAGGCATCAAACCCATCAAGGGAAATTACTTGAATTATTCTATTTCCCATTTGTAGTTACTGAGGCACAAGATATATTTAAACAGTTGGTAGAGAAAAAATGGGAAGCATCTCCCATATCAATGTACAGCCAGCATGCCAAACCATGAATGTAAGCGCTAAACAAGGGATGAATACATCATGTGCAAGAGTCTCACATGATATAAATTATTCAATACCTGACCAAAGAGAACAGCTTTCAGGAGAGAGGGGGAGGATCTCAAAGTACTTTTGTAGTTTGAATACAGGCAGGGTTAGGAATTGATGCAGAATCTTTTTAACTCTGTTAAATAATCCCATGTATTTTCCAACTATTTCACTGGGTGACATCCACCCAGCTCTGGTGTCTACCATAAATAAAGGTGGATTTCATCTAACACAGCGATGACAATTTTAAAATAAAACCAACTGTAAAAATAAAATAACTTGGCACGTGGGCAAGTGTGTATTTTGAGAATTTGGGCTGTCCCCTCCTTCCACTTGCAGGATTTGCACAGCACTATTGATGTTAAAAGTCTTTTTTCCTTTACTAATCCTAAACTGGCCGTAGAGTTTGGGATTTTTGGGATTGGATTGGAGATTGCTGTTAACTATCACACACACACAGAGAGGCTTTTTAAGTGAAAAAGTGAACTACAAAAAAATATCCACCGTTCTACATTCCACCTCGATTATGGGGAAGCTGCTGGTGTGATGATTCCAGGGAATTCCCTCGCTGGCTGATTTCATGGATGATTTTGAAGTAATTCATGTCACTCCAAGGGAAATTTATAGCACTTAAATTTTTGCTACAGAGCAATTCTGTTGCATTTGAAGACATTGCACTGCTTTGATACTCTGTATTAACAACACAAATTCTGACAGAGTTCCTAAAAAACAGAATATTTTGTATTAATAACACAAATTCTGATGGAGTTCCTAAAAACCAGAATATTTTGTATTAATAACACAAATTCTGACAGAGTTCCTAAAAACCAGAATACTTTAAAACTCTTAGGCACGCTGTCCTTACTAATCCATATCACAGTTCATAAAATAATAACATTCCAGGTTTTATCCCCACTCCAAAGTTGCCTGGGAGCACCAGAGCTATTCCATAAAATCCTCACAGGTTGTGAACTGCACCTAAACCATTTTTCTGCTGCTGACACCTGCATTTTACAGCAGGAATCTGAAGCCAGTCCTGACAAACTCCACTCAGAGTTCCCAAGTCACTAAACAATAAATCATTCCCCAGTAAAAAGTTTCAATATTTCCATATCCAGCTTAGTGCTCATCACAAAAAATTTAAAATAAAAAAAAAAAACCAGAAATAAATCCAGGCAAGGAGGTTGACAAGTCCAGTCAAACCTCACAATTCCAAAGCACTCATTTGAAAGCCCAATTTCCTGCCTTTGTAATAATTCCTGTATTTAGTACACACACTTTTAAGTTTAAGCAATTACTTCTGTTGATTTGTCTCACCTTGAAGTAGCAGCTTTTAAAGAGAAAAAACCCTTAAGTGTGGTTGGATCTGTACTTGCAGCTGGAAACCACCAAAACCTGGGGATGCCAAACTTCACCAATCCAAACAATGTGACCCCAAAGTGGGGCTCACTGTAAATTGTATTGATTTCTCTCAAGCAACACGAATTTCAACCCAGAAAAATTTAAAACATAACAACGAAAACCATCCATGAAACAAACAAAAAGTATCATTATTCCTTTAGGATAATACTGTGATTTAAGAAAATTATTTTTGAAATGTAACTTGCATTTTTCCTTCTAAGGGTTTACTGTTTCTAGCATAAACTAAGGAGTAGGTATTAAAGCTAAGTATGAAAATTGGGGTTTTGTTCACACTAATAGTAACGATGAGAGCAACGCTACCCAAGTATCAGAGTTGTGTAAATTAAAAAAAATAATTTTTGTCTGTATCTTAGAGAATCCTAGAATGGTTTTGGGCTGGAAGGGATCTCAAAGCCCACCCAGTGCCACCCCTGCCATGGCAGGGACACCTTCCACTGTCCCAGGCTGCTCCAAGCCCCAGTGTCCAACCTGGCCTGGGGCACTGCCAGGGATCCAGGGGCTCCACAGATGCTCTGGGAATTCCATCCCAGCCCTGCCAGGGAACAATTCCTAATTCCCAATATCCCAGCTAACCCTGCTTTCCCTCAGCTGATCTGCATCCATAAATCTGATTCCCATTTGCCATGACTGGGCTCCTCCTTTCCACTGTCCCACCTGTCCCCTGCAGGGACATCATGGAAGACGCACAAACCACAGACACCCTGCTCTGGCTGGAACATCTGAGCCTCTCCTTCCATCAGTCTCTGGTTTTTCTGGAATGTCAATTCCCAGAACAAGCTCCTGAGAGCTGCCTATCACCTGCACCTGCAGCATCCATGTGGGCCACCAAAAAAAGCAAGTGACTTCCAAGGGGTGCAGGAGGGAAGGAATCATTCCAGCACTCCCTGAAGGATCTATAAACTACACCAAGGAAAAGCTCACCAGATCATTTGCCATGGTTTGGTGCTGGGTTTGGGTTTCCTCACTTCCAGAGATGTGCAGAGGAAGCATTTCACCTGAGGGAAGACTTGGATGTTCCCAAGGAAAGGTGATGATGGAAAATTATTTACAGGATCTAAACACCAAACACAGAAGGAATTCTTCAAGGTTCAGCCAACAACTGTGTTCTGGGAAAAGATCACCCCAAGTCCTGTTCATAACAGAAATGTTAATGAAGTTCTAACCTCTAAAGGCTTTTAATTCAAACTGAACTGCCCTGGTCTGGTCAGGGAAGTTCCCAGTTCTGAGGACACTGTGAAAGCCACATTTACAGGCACTAGACATGGCTGTCCTGCAATGCAAAGGAACCACGACCTCCTGCAAAGTCTTGTCACCAAGGCTGAAGTCACTGCAAGTCAAGAAAAGTGAAATAATAACACACAAACTCTTTATTTAAAAGTTTAGGTATCAGTGAGCTTCAAAGCTTCAGCCCTGAGGTTTTAGAAGTGTTCTCAGGGAACAGAGCACCCAGCTCCATGCATGGCACAGGCAGGACTCTGCAAACACACACGTGAGGAGGAGTCCTGGAACAGCCTGACTCCTCCCTGCCAGGAGGTGCTGAAAGAAGAGGGAAGAAGCTGGAAGTGCCCTCCTGCCATGAGTGAAAACTCATTGGAGTGAGGGCTGTGCCAGGCTGTGGTGGGAAGAGATGACTGAGAAGGGGTGCAAAGAAATGTCACCCCAAAGAAATGTCACCCCAAAGAAATGTTACCCCAAAGAAATGTCACCCCAGCAGGACATCAACGAGGGCAGTTACCCAACAGTCCTCAAGGTAATGGGACTTTAGGTTGCCCAGAGCAGCTGGGGCTGCCCCTGGATCCCTGGCAGTGCCCAAGGCCAGGTTGGACACTGGGGCTGGAGCAGCCTGGGACAGTGGAAGGTGTCCCTGCCATGGCAGGGGTGGCTCTGGATGAGCTTCAAGGTCCCTCCCAACCCAAATCATTCTGTGATTCCATGAATTTGGAGGAGGAAGTTCAAAACAAGCCCAGGATCTGCCACCTCTAAGATGTCTGTAGAAGACAACAAGAGCCACATAACTCATTATTCTCATCACTGCCATGGAGCCCAACTTTTCACCAAGTCCATCAAAGACTTGAAAAGCCCTACCAGAAAGAAAGAGCAATATTGTTTCTTGTGCTCCAAAGCCACTGCAGAAAGCAGGGCCTTGGTGCAGGAGGAGCAGAGAAAGCCCAAAGCACCTGCTCCTGCTCTGCAGCACCAGTTGTTCTGCCAAGCAGTGGCGACACTCGAGGCTGGGCTTTGCCAAAGCATCTGGGCTGAAAGCACCACGGTGTTGTTCTCTGGCCCTGCTGGCCAAGGCAGCACAGAACGGCTTCCAAATGTCACTCGAGCTCACACAGCTCCTCAAGACTTCTTTGGGAATTGGTGGGATTGCTGGGATTTCTGAGCAGCTCCAGAGAGCCCAACTGTGTCTGAGCAGAAGGTGCCAGAGAAGACTTCTTCCCTTCTTTTTCTGCCTCACAAGAGGAGATTTCCCAATATCTCTGAAAACAAGAGGGAGTGGACAGAGGTGGAAAATTGTCTTTGCCACCATTTGTGAGAGGAAAGCATGGCATATCCTTCAGAGGTCATGGCATTGACCACCTTTAGCCAACACTCCAATCTTTCAAAACATCATCAAGGATGAAATGATTTTGCCAGGGGAGGTTCTGATTGGGTATCAGGAAAAAACTTTCCATGCAAGAGGGGTCAGGCCCTGGGATGAGCTGCCCAGGGAGGTTTGGAGTCACTGTCTGTGGGAGTGCTCAGGAGGAGTCTGGGTGTGGCCCCTGGGGACAGGGTTTGGGGTGATGCTGGTGCTGCTGGGTGATGGTGGGACTGGATGATCCTGAACACCAATGTTTAACAACCCTTCCAGAGGAGAAATTCCTCCTGGAGTCCACCCTGAGCCTCCCCTGGCACAGCTCGAGGCCTTTTCCTCTCGTGCTGTCCCCGCTCCCTGCGAGCAGAGCCTCCTGTCCCCTGGGAAGCTCACACACCACAGGAATTTTGTGTTCCCAGCTCCCAGGATTTCATTCCTCAGTGTCAGAAGCACATCAGGCACAGAGTCACACCTGGAATTTCCTGGGCTTGTCCCTTCCCTTGTAACTGTGCTGAGGAGACCCCAGAAAGGGCTGGAGAAAAGAGCCCTGACTCTCCAAAGCTGAGCACAGAGATGCTTCTCCATGGAGCTTCTTGTCCAGATGCTTCCAAAAACTTCCAGAGGCATTTCTTGTTCTCCAAAACTGATTAGTTCCTATCCTTGAATGAGGAAAGCCAGGCCTCTGTCAGAGGTGCCATTAATCCAAAGGTGCAGTACCTGTCTAATTACCTGGTCTTTGATGAAATTGCCACGATTCATTAGGAGCTGATGTTGAAAGGAGCCCAAATCACTTTGTTTAAGTAGCTGCTACCCAGACTTGCTCAGAAGACACCGATTCACTTTTCTCTAAATTGATCAAAAGGCTTATCCAGGAGGGAGATTAACCATCTTCCTGATGGGTTAGGGCAGCTTCTTGGGAAGACAGAGCTACTGCTAATCTGTTATCGAGGATAATGTGGATTTTTGATGGCAAAAAATATTGCTAATAAACTGGGATCCATGGGGGAAAGTGTGACACAAAGTCAAACCATAAAATACTGTAACCAATCTGTAAGTACTGAGCATGTGTGCAAAGGGTATTTGTAGGGAAGGAATTGGTCCCTGTGAGGATGGGGGACAGGTTGTCCAGAGAAGCTGTGGATGTCCCATCCCTGGAAGTGTCCAAGGCCAGGTTGAACAGGGCTTGGAGCAAGCTGGGATCATGGAAGGGGGTGGGAATGGGATGAGTTTCAAGGTCCCTTCCAACCCAAATCATTCCAGGATTCTATGAAAGCAAGAATTCCCTTCTCCTCTACCAACCCCTTCCCAGAAAAAAAAGTGAAGCAGATTTTTCATTCATCTTGTACAGGCTATAATTCATGGAACTACAGGGCACAAATGATTCCTCAGGTGTCTGAATATCCACTGAGTGTTTACTCAAATACCTGCAGCCAGAGTGAAAGACTCCAAGGGAAAAGACGTCACTACGGATCTGGAAGTGTTTTGAACCCAAATCCCTGCTCCAGACGAAGTTAGCTCCCAAATTCTATTTCAGGAAAGTGCCTTCTATTGAAGAAGTGGAGTATTCAGCTGGCTCCGTTTTGGTGGCACTTTTTCTGAGCAGAGAAGTGTCAGAATTTTTGCATTTGGATGGCAGCCTATAGAGCCTGGATTTCTCCCAAGAAAAAAAATGAAGTTGTGCTTCTTGCCTTCCCCTGGAGCTCCACATGCCTCCAGACATAAAAGAAAACACCAAACAAAGAAAAAACACAACAACTACTTTTTGCCTTTCTCAGGATCCAAACAGTTGTTGCCTGGGGCCTTTTGCTACCAGAATCTTTGTTGGAAAACAAAGCTGAACACAGAATTTAAGCTGAAGGTGCAGAATGCTAACTTGAAAACTGACCCATTGATTTGGGTGTGAAACAGCCTCTTTTTTTCTGAGGAAAATCTCTTTTCTTCACAAGAAAAGTCACGAAGATTCCTGAAGTCCATGAAGTCAGCCCAAGCCAGAGGACAAGAACAACTTTACAGATAAAATTTCTCAGAAGATGGAAGAAAAGCTGAACTTTCGAAGGAAAGCAACACAAAATTCTCCCAGGCTTTGTAAGGGAGAAAGAAGCAAAGGAATATTCCTGCAGCTGCAGGTCAGGAAAAAAGAAGTTATATTTCTATATATATATTTATATATTATGTATATATAACAAAAGATAGAACAACCCTGGGGTTTTTTTGCTTTGACAAGAGGGGGAAAAAAGCAATTTTCTCCTGAGACATCATAAGTCCAAAGAGAAAGGAAAAAGGATTGAAGGACACCACTGGAGTTAATAGCTGAGGAAGCATGGAAGCAGCAGCTGAGTACCCCTGGATCCAGCACATCCCAGGAATCCTTCCCAGCAGGCAGCCAGGACAGGGAAGCAGCAGAGATGTGAGCTGCTCCATGGGATGGGCTCTGAGGCTGGGAATGCTGTGGGTACTAACAGGGAAACAGCCCTTTCAGCCTGGGAACTGGTGCTCTGAAATCTCCTCTGCCCACATCTGCTCCTGCAGCTCTCTGCTGGCACAGGTTACACACCAAGTCTCTTCCCTGAGACAGCCTCCTTCCAATCAGTGAAAATGGCAAAGCAGGAGAGGCTCAGCTGTGAACTGCATTTTGTAAAATCCTGGGGTGTAAAGAAAGGAAAACACATCCACAGCATTGGCCAATGGCTGCTCTGCTCACCTCCAGATTTTGGGCTGTGACCCTTTTTCTTTGCAAGATTTAAAAGAGGGTCATGTTCTTATCAAACACCTGCCCAGGGACATTAAAGGTGAGGAATAATTCTGAGGCTCACCAGTGACAAAACACAAGATCATCACAAACTTGTCTAAATTAAAGCACACAAGACTAACTTGCATTTTTTCCCCAGTTATTGATTTATTACAATTATCTTAATGCTGGGATCAAAGTTTCCCTTCAACATCCCAGCTTGCCCAGAGCAGCTGGGGCTGCCCTGGATCCCTGGCAGTGCCCAAGGCCAGGTTGGACACTGGGGCTGGGAGCAGCCTGGGACAGTGGAAGGTGTCCCTGCCATGGAATGAGATGATCTTTAAACTCCTTCCAACCCAACCCATTCTGGGATTCCACCACCTCAACAACCCAATTTTGAAAAATTGAGTTTTGGAGAAAACTCACTTAAGCCTAAAAAGCAACACTGCCTTATTTACATCCCTTTCTAAGCACCAGAAATACCCTAAAACTCCACACCGTGGATCCATCACTGCACTCAGGGAAGTCTCCAAGAATTACTCAGCACTGTGAAATGATTACTGTAAAATTATTTTACAGCTGAAGTTTTAGAAAGGTCTAACTTGAGAAACAAGAATAAATCAATTACCAGAATGCTGTTTGTCTTACACAGTCTTTAAGGGCCTAACACAGAGCCCACCATGAACATCTGGAACTCACCTAAAGTGAAGCTGTAAATGGAATTATGATGGACATTTGCTGCCTTTCAGATCTTTTGCTAAACTTCAGTAAGTGAAATATTTCAAAGAGCCTAATTCCTACTTTTATTCCAAACTAGCACATTACTGGAAGGTACAAAACTTGGTAAATATATTTGGTGGGGTGTTTTAATTTATTTTATATTTTACAAGCTAATATGATATATGTAAGCCATTATTCCATACCTACATGAAGATAAAATCAGTTTTATATTCAACTCAACTTGTGGATCTACTGAGAGGCATTAACAGCAAGTCAGAACTCACATTAATATGGCAGGTGAAATCATAGATACTTTTACCAATATATAAAATCTTGGAGAAGCAGTTCATTCCTTTTAGGCATCTTCAGAACCTTGGAGGAGCATGAAGATGTCACCCCTATTACAGCCAAGCTAAAAAACCATGTCTGGATCTCCATTTGTTGCCAGGAACAGTTTATCTTTCTGGAGTGGAAAGGCAGTCCTGAGGAATTGTGGACTTTAATCACAGTATTAAATATTTTCTCAATTTAAAGGCCTCACTGCCTACAAAACCAGGTAAAAGTGAAACCAACTTCATCCACCTTTACAGACATCATCCTTCTGTTTATTTCCTGGCACAGCACATCTGCTGATCCCTCTCCATCACATCTGAGGGAGCACAAACAAGTGGCAAGGTCACCCCAAAATACTGAGCTCAAATATTAAAATTTTCTGTAATTTTAGTAAAGAAGAAGCAAAGTGTTGGATGGTTTAGCAAACTTGAGGTTGGATTCTCTGTTCACAAAGTGGATTCAATGAGGTGAAGGAGAAGTTAAGAGCATGCACAAAAAGAAACCAGTTAGAAGATCCAGAATCAACCAGTAAAAGAAGTTCATACTCTGCTCTCTGCTTGTACCCCCAGGTTTTTAAGGGATTTACAATAACCATTTTGTTAGGAAAATGCCAGCACTAACAGATTCCCACAGGGAAGGAGGAAATCAAGAATAAATCTCTTTTCTCAGCCTGCAACAAAACTGCTGCCACCTGTTCCACCTGTCCAGCAAAGATGTTCACCAGCTGGCTCTGTGTGCAAGGAACTCAAAGCCAGGTCCCCAAAGATATTTTGGGATTTAACTCAGCCAGAAGTCACCAGGAGCTAGGTGTGAGTGTCAGGGAGTGCTGAGCCTCAGGAACCAGCTCTTCCCTTGGCCTGATGGATCCATGCTGGGCTGGGTATTCCCTGCTCTTCCCAGGACAACTGCAAGGTCAGCACCTCAAATCTGATGTGTCACTGCTAAAAACAAATTCTGTTCCTTGCTCTCTAATCTAATCTCTGTCCTTAACAGCTTATCAACAAATGTGGTTTTGAGACTGTGGCGTCACAGCAGAAATCTGAGAGTCAAACATTCCCACTTTTACAATTTCCAAGCTCAGTTGTGTTCCTAAATCCAGCAGGGTCTAACCAGAGCTGCTCAGATGACGTCTGAGCTGCACCCAGTGACAGCAGAGGGCTGACAAATGTGTCCTGATGGAAATATCCAAGCTGTCCATGCACACTGAGACATGGAAACTCTGGTAAAACCTGGGGAGAGGAACTTCCTCCCCTGTGTGTAACCAGGAAAAAACTCTGTCACCAAGCTGAGCACACCCTGGGTTGCTCTGGAAAGCTGGGAATCCACCAGCCTGATCCCAGTTAGGAATCAAACAAACACATCTGGGCACCACTGCCTGCCAGAGGGTTTGACAGAAACACCAAAAACCACACAGCACAAGATGAACTGAACAGAACAGGAAGCACCAGCCTGGCTAGAAAAAGAGAAATACAAACCTCACAAGTCAGAATGTCCAATTTCAGCAAGATTTAGGAGCAATATTTGCCCAGTTCTTGCCTCCACCTGCCTGATGAAGTATCAGAAATAGAATCCTTACCAAGAACTGCTCAGGCCTGGCTGTTAAGAGAGCCATCCTATGGTGGCTGTCTGCATTTTAAAACCTAACCCCAAAGGAACACAACTTTAGGGATGGGGGAGAGGTTGTTTCCACCTGGCTCCATGATTTATGAAGGATGCTTCCTACAAACATCTGCTGCCCTGCTTATGGACTCAACACAGAATGTGCTCAGGAGCTGAAGTGGTACCATTTTAAGTCAAGCTTGTCCAGTGATGAGGAATTTTGGGTGCTGTGTCCAGAAAGGGTGGCCAGGCCTCGGCAGGGCTGCCCAGGGAGCTTTGGAGGTGCCCAAGGAAGGGCTGGAGGTGGCACTCAGAGCTCTGGGCTGGGGACAAGGTGGGCACAGCTGGGACTCCACGGGCTGGGAGGGCTTTTCCAGCCCCAGGGATTCCATGAAATAGCCATGGGGTGCTGCTGGTGCAGCTCTGCCCCCTGGGAGTCCTTCAGGAGCACAATTTCAGATGTGAAAGCTGCAGAAGCTCCCAAACTGGGGCCAAGGCCATGGGAAGGAGCTCCCTGGATGTGAACCAAGGGCATTCCCTGGAGCACAGGGCTGAGATTCCCTTCAACACTCACCCTGACTCCAAACTTCCCTCCAAACCCTCCCAGCCCAGGAACATTTGCTGCCAAAAGCAGCAGAAACAGGACACAAAATGGGATGGACAAGACAGGGCCAGTCCCAGCAGCCCTGGTGTCCCAAATCCCTGGGACAAGGCACAACTCTGAGACCCCGTGGGCAGCTCCAAACTCAGCCTCACATCCCACTGCTGCCTTGCCCAAGAGAACCTCTCCTTTTTGTTCCCACCCTGAATACTGACTTTAAAGGCTGCAGAAAAACCTCAGTATTTCCAGCATTATGTTTATTTTAGACTTCAGGCACCCTCAGTGTACTGACCAATCATTCAGGAAATGGGAAATAATTTTTTAATAGTTATTATTACAATTTTGGATCTGAATTTTAATTTGGTTTTGTTCAAAATCAATTTTTTTTCTTTGCTCTTGGAAATCAGCAACAGAAATAAATTTCAGTCTCTCAATAAAGAAACTTCCTCACAATTTAAAACTTCACTGAAAGTTACCTCAACAGGTTTTTAAAAGAGGGTCCCATGTATTGGGAGGCAAAATGAATAGCAATTACTTTTCCAGAACATTAGAACTATACATAAGAACAGCAGCATCTAGAGATTTTCTGGTTTAGATGCTCTGGTCTGTTCCTCAATTAGGGAAAGCAGCATCCTCCACCAGGCTGTAATTCCATGCCAAAATCCTGGAACAGGAGTTTTGTTTCCTCTTAGATGGAGGCTGAGGCTGAAAACTTCAATTTTCAATATCACAGGTACTGAGCCATTCTGGAGGAGGGGAAAAAAAAAAAACCCTTTTCTTTTAAATAGGCAACTTCTTAAATATGGATGCACGAATCTAACTTTAGCTGTCCAGGTTTTCACATTGCTGCTCTCAAATTCAGAAAGTAGAGCATTAATTTAGTCTGTTGACTTCAAGGTTA
This sequence comes from Urocynchramus pylzowi, assembly GCA_013397555.1. NCBI lineage: Eukaryota > Metazoa > Chordata > Aves > Passeriformes > Fringillidae > Urocynchramus > Urocynchramus pylzowi. Next base: position 104,457 of record VZRH01003386.1, on the reverse strand, counting down.
TCATTCATTGAGGTCAATGACTCCATCTCTGAAAAGCAGAACTTCCACTTGCACTCTGAGGAGCACTGCTTTGGCACAAAAACTCCCAAAACCAACACCAAACCCTGCTGCAAAGGGATTGATTTATCCATGGAAAAGCAGGGGTTAATCCCAGGAATATCCAAGGAATAAT
>VZRH01003386.1:75987-101403 GCA_013397555.1 Urocynchramus pylzowi | reverse complement strand
CCTTTTTTTTTTTTTTTAAAAAAAAAAAAAAGGCAGTGGACCTTAATACATTTCTGTGTTTTCAGCCTAAGTGGTGATCTAAAATTAAAGTATTCCGTGGTAGAAGTGAAAAAATCTTCTTTAGGGGATTGTTTCCCCAGCTCTGCTGTGGTTAATTGTAGGGCTTTAGAGCAGCTTCCAGGACAATGAAGTGAAGCCCATTAAAACAAAGAATGTATTGACCCTGTAGAAGCTTCCCCCCCTTTAACCAAAGGTAGTTTAGACATTACCAGGCACCTCTGATCAATCACCCTCGAGAAACCTTTTGAAAATGCAGGAGAGCCATCCTCAAGAACCTCAAAACCTTTCAATTTCAGGCCTGAGCTCTCCCCAGCCACTTTGAACTTGAGACTGAGTTCAGCAGTCATCAAATAACTCCTCCTGCCACTGCACCACAAAATTATCACAGGGCAGGGTCTCATTTTAAGGCCTGCAAATCTTATCCATTCTCAGAACCTCAGCACACCAAGCCTGGCTCTCCTAATAAACAGAAAATGCAAATAAATCTGAGTTTTTTTAACTTATAACACATCAGAGGCATAAAGGTCTTTGTCCTGCTTTTTCATCTGTATTTATTAAGGAACTTGTAAATAAAGAATTTGGGCTGCATGACACAGAATTACCACCTAAATTTCAAAATCTTGTATCCATTTCTATTCTGCAAGCTCATAATTCTACAAGCTCAACACCATCAGAAATTCTGACCAAAACTGAAAGTGCTCATGTTGGAAGTTTTAAACCAGATTAATGTATTGCAATGTGAAACTGAATTCTCTCAAACACTGTCATACAGAAGGTACAATTTCATAACATTATCTCTCCTTTCAGTTGTGGGATGAGTATTTTTAAAGCTTTCAAAACATTTTCTCAATATTTAGGTTCTATTTTAATCTGTCACTGCCTACTACACAGAGCTCCCCCAATCTGATGGGACATCAGTTTTCTAGACTTTTAATGCTGCTCCTCTAGATTAAGATATTGAAAATGAAATATGAAAATGAAATATCCCTTTGGAGAAGTTTTTCCTTCTCCTCTCCTTTCCCCAACCTAATTTTAGAATTCTTTAGACCTGCTTTGACTTGAGCTTTCAGCACACAACTCACAAACATGGGAGTGGAATGAGTGATGTTTGGTTTTCAGGGAATGAAATCTCCACTTCCAGCATCTTGGTCCTAATCCAAAGGCTCCATGTAAACAGACCCTCCAAAGCTGTTTATGCACCAACAGCTGATGCAACTGAAAACTGTCAATCAGGACATGAGCTGCATGCACACGGAAATCTGCCTGGCTTTTTTTTTTTCCCCAGCCCTAAGGATTCCTGGAGTTTAAAGCTGAACAAGCAAATCAAAGATCTGGTTGAAATAAGGGCATTTGGGTATAAAAAATTAGACCAACCCTCTTGGACAAATTCAATTTTATTCTGTTTCTACTGCTCGTGATTTTCCATGTTGAAATATGAATTGTATTTCCAGCAAAAGTAAAAATCAGCCATTGAATCTGCAAATACACTTGGCACTTCCAGGATTTTTGATTAGCCAAAAAATGGGAGAACTTCCTAAAAATATCAATCAGCACCTTCAGAACCTTTCCCATAAAAACTTTGAAAACAATATTTCCATTCAGGAAAACCATTTTCTTCCTGCAAGAAGAAGTTTTCCAAGCTGCAGAAGTGTTTTGAAAGGGAAAGAAAGATTCCAAAATTCTGCAGGTTCTTCAAAATTCTACTAAGTTGGAACAACATCATTTGGGGGGGACAGAGAATGGAAGAGCAACAAGAAGCACATCAAGAACATCCATCACTTTTCATTGTAAAAATCCTAAATATCAACTCACCTGTATGCATCGTCTTCTTTCAAGTCTCATATCATCCTGCAGGGTTGTGGGGATGGGGGGAGTCCAGCAGCAAACAACACTGAAAAAGGGAAAAAAACAAGAATAAACTTCTTCAGCTGCAGCCACAACTGCTCAGTTCAACCCCGAGCAAACCAAGGAACCCCGAACAGAAAATGAAGTTTTCCAACAGGAAAAGCAAAGACAGGCATGACAAAGACTCATCTTCCACTGATGGCTGGTTTTAGAAAAACTTTCTAAGTGTCAAAATGGCAAGTATTTACTTAAATTTCAACTGGCCATTGAATAAATCTCAAAATTAACACAAAAAAATTGTCAGTTACCCATCTTTGCCAAGCCCTTAAATTTTTGGATTTTCAAAGAAATTCAGTACAATATTTCTAAACCACAACTGAACTCGAACAGATCTACAAGATACAGAACTAAAAATGCATATCAATGCCTAAATATTAAAGTTCATTTCTCCTCATAGCCTGATGAAATTAAATTAGGTTCAACTTGCTGCAAATAATTAAAATATGCTCAGAAAAATGAAATTGTATTTTCCATAGACAATGAGATATAAAGACAGGCATTCCTATCTATATATTATATATCATATATAATATATTATATATGTTATATATGTTATGTATGTTATGTATTATATATACTATATATTATATTACATATTACGTATTTCTGCCTTTTTTAAAGAAAACTCCAACAGAAATTAAGAAGAACAGCAGGATTATGAACAAAAAAATTAAATTAAAACCCCAAACACAACACCCAGCAACTAAGACAGGTCAAAGCATTTCTCAAGCATTTGCTGTTCACTTGTTCTCCAACAACCACCGGGACTCTACAACCCATGGAAATACCAAACCCACTTAGAATTACTGAGAATTTTAGAGAACTCTGCAAATGACTGACCAGCTGGAATTGGAGTTATTATTATTTAAACACCTCCTGAAATATGTAACTGCAGGCAAGTGTGAGCAGCCTAAACTGCTCTCGGCCCCTGCCCTGCGAGCAGCAGCCGGCGCCGTTCGCTCCATTTCCCCCCGACAATGAGAGCTCAAAGCCTGCCCAGCCCACCCTGCCCACCACGCTGGCCTTGTCCCTGTGCCACTCCAGTGTCACACACAGCACAGGAAGGGGGCAGGAGGACGAGGAACTGCTTTAGCAGCAGGTGTTGCAGTGGTGGTGGTGGTGGTGTTTTAGGAGGGGGTGAATTTTTGCTCCCAAAAAAGGAGAAACCCTAAAAGTGGCCATCCCTCATCCTGAACCCACAGCCTTTTTATGGCTGCGGTTCCACCGAGCCCTGGGATGGCTCTGCCACATCCACAGCTGCCAGGAGCACTGCTGAGGCCACAGCAGGTCCTACACACTGGGCACTTTCGTGCCTAAATCACTCTGGTTTGAGTGAAAGCTGCTGAGGGAACACCTCCCACAGCGAGCTGAGCCCACTGAGCCAGTGAGAGCCCTGGGACTCAACAGCAGACAAGAAAGGAAGAGCAAACTCTTACTTAAACTAACTAATAATGGAATCCCAGAGTGGTTTGTGTTGGAAGGGACCTTAAAGATCATCCAGTGCCACCCCTGCCACACCTTCCCCTGTCCCAGGCTGCTCCAAGCCCCAGTGTCCAACCTGGCCTTGGGCACTGCCAGGGATCCAGGGGCAGCCACAGCTGATCTGGCACACTGTGCCAGCCCCTGCCCACCCTCACAGGGAAAGATTTTTTCCCAACATCCCACCTAAACCTGTAAATTTTCAGTTTGAAGCCATTCCCTGTGTCCTGTCCCTCCATCCCCTGGAAATTGTCTCTCTCCAGGTTTCCTGGGGCTCCTCCAGGCCCTGCAAGGCCACCCTGAGCTCCCCCCAAAGCTTCTCCTGTCCAGCTGAACAATCCCAGCTGTGCCAGCCTTTCCTCCCAGCAGAGCTGCTCCATCCCTCTGCTCATCCTGCTGCCTCCTCTGGGCTCTCTCCAGCAGCTCCAGCTCCTGGAGCACCAGGTTTGTCCTTGCCACACAGGTGCCCTGAGGCTGCAGAGCCTCAGTCCCATCTCTGAAAGCTCTCTGGCCAATGTCCTTTATTCCCTTTGCCTGCAGCACCTCTGGGTTTACAGCAGGATTACAGGAAGCCTTTGCCAGCAGCAGCAGCTCAAGGACTGAAGGACTCTCTTGTCTTTACCACCCTGCAGCTCAAGCACTGCTTGACCCCCTCCCAGTGCCACCAGTGCAAGACCAGTTTCAATCCTGGCCCAGCTTAGTCCAAACTATCACCAGAGTTTGAGCAATTTTCAGCCCAAATATCGTGGAGTGTTCAAGCACTGCCTCCTGCCCACCCCAGGGTGGGAATGCTCAGCTCCCAAAGCAGCTGCAGAGGTAACCACTGAGCCCCGAGTTATTTTAGAATTTAGAAGACACTTTAAGAGGTACCAGCACTAAGGGAAAGCTGCTGATGTGAGAAAGTCATTAACAGGTTATTAACAGGAATCAACACATTCGTGCATTTCAGAGCTGCCCAGGAACACAGATCCACCCCAGCTCCAGTCTCCTTCCAGCTCTCCATCAGCCCATCCTGGAGAACTGCAGAATTCCAGAGTGGAAAAGCAGCTGGAGCCCTGTTTTCCAGGAAGGGTTTGAAATCTCAGCAGAGCCCAAAGCTGGTGAGTCCCTGTGACAGTAACAGTGTCACACAACACAAAAGGGTAACAATTTGAGGGTTTTTTAAACAGGTACAACCAAACTGCACCCCGTGGCTGCAGGGGCAGCACCTTAACTCAGTCAGCGTCCTCAGCTGTGCCTGCACTGCCAAGTTCTTAAAGCAAAAGGCCTTTTAGACAGCCTGCACAAAGGCTTCCTGGTTTAGATAATAAATTGATGATAAGAGGAGGCAAGAGCAAATCCTACTCATCACACAGTCTGTAAGATCATTACCAGAAGAATCCCCTCAGTAATAACATTTACTGGGCTTCAGGAACCCAGTTTGATCTCCTTACCAGGATAGAACAGAAGTGAATTGGAAATAAAGGAGGAGAGGAAGGAACAGATGACAGGAAAGGTGTTAAAAAGCAAATTATTGAAAGTGGTAGAGCAAAGAGAAGAATAAAAGCTGAAGTCTTTTATTTAAACAAAGAGAGCAATTCTTAGAAATCATCTGGGCTAAAACTTTACCTCGTGCTTTTGTTTCCTGTTCTGCTCCTGGATCTCCCCGGAGCAGGGAATGGGATCCCCCCGGGGCAGAGGCACTCCCTGCCCTGGGTGATGCCAGGCTGGAGGCACAGCAGGCTGGCACACACACCCAGGATGCTGGAGGCACAGCAGGCTGGCACACACACCCAGGATGCTGGGGCAGAGGCTCTCCCTGCCCTGGGCAATGCCAGGCTGGAGGCACAGCAGGCTGGCACACACACCCAGGATGCTGGGGCAGAGGCTCTCCCTGCCCTGGGTGATGCCAGGATGCTGGAGGCACAGCAGGCTGGCACACACACCCAGGATGCTGAGCACGCTCTGCTCCAGCTTCCATCCACAGTATTATGGAGATGGAGACACTGAATAACAAAACTTCCTCCCATCTCTGGCTTCTCCTCACATCCCAAGCCTGCTTTCCCTGCTGGCCTCTCTGAGAATTAAAGTTTTATTCCCTGTATTCTTTAGGAGCATCCATCCCTTCCTGCAAAACTCAATACCCAACACACATCAATAGGTTCAGTGCAGATCAAAGTTGGGTTCAGAGCAATCAGATTTCTAAACCCCTAAAAGTTAAAGTGCAAAAACCATTACTAACATGAAAATTTAATTAAAAGGGAAGTCTGCTGAGGAGGGGTTTACTTTCTACATTTTACTAATTAAATCCTCTTGTAGATGGACTTATTTTCCTTATTCAGGATCACTGCATTGTAAGATTCAATATGGAATCTTTTTGCAAAGCCAGGTTCAATTTTTTCATCTGTGAAAAGATTATTTTGTAATTTTTAAAGTCATACTGGTGGAATACAGAGAAACCCCTGCATTTCTCATGACTACACACACTGCTGGCAGAGCTGAACATAATTCAGGTCACTGACCTTCGGTGAACACAGGCAGGCCTGTTGCTAGCAACATAAAATATAAATACTTACTTAGAAACCGAATTTTTTTATTTATTTACTAGAAAAATTATCCTGAGGTACCCACCATGAAATTGGGGTTATTAACATACTGGAATATAATGGATTTAGACATCTGAACTATGCAGAGGCAACCAGGGATGAGGTTTGGTGTAAGACAAACTGAGCAAAAGATTCCTCAAAGACACAGCTTTGGTGTTTTATTTCAAACACTGCACAGTGAAATGTGAAGTCCAATCAATCCAATTGGAATCAGATTAATAAATCTGCCAGGGTGCTCAGTGACTGACAGCTTCCCAGAGGGACAAAGCTGAGGAATTTCAGAATCATTGTTCTGCCAGCACCCAGCACATGCAGCGTGCTTTGTTACCAGGGAAATCCCATGTGTTAGATGTCCAAATTAACACCCATCTGAAAGCTGAACACACCCAAATCCACTGCTGCTCTTGTGACCAACACAGGTGATGATCTATCTAAGGAATAATTCACAAGAATGAAAAGGGAAAAAAATGGCCAAGCTGAACTGAGTTCTGCTTTGTCCAACGACTCGGGTTCACCTGCAAAGTCACAGCAGAAAATTAAAAGTAGATTATGATTCCAGCATAAAAAGCCAATATATCCCTTCTCTTTCTGGGCACTTGCAGGTTCTTATGTACCCCACAGCAAATGTATTGAGTACTAAAACACAGGCCAATTGATTTAAATCAGCACCACACTGGTCCTGTTCCCAAAGAAGTCACAGATCCCCTTCTCCAGCTTTAAGTGCTATGGGATTCTGGAACACTTTTTAGTTGAATGTTTTCACAGAAGCAGCAAATACTTCAGGACTACAGAATCAGGGAATCATGGAGTGGTTTGGGATGGAAGGGACCTTAGAGATCATCCCTGGGCAGGGACACCTTCCACTGGTCCAGGCTGCTCCAAACCCCATCCAGCCCGGCCTGGGATACTGCCAGGGATCCAGGGGCAGCCACAGCTTCTGTGGGCAAAGGGTTTAAAACTCACCATCTTCAGGTTTTAAAATTGATAATTCAGTAAAAATAAAGTACCTCTCTTCAGGTGACTGTGTGTATTCTGCAGGACCATGAGCAGAGTCACCTTTGAAGGCAGCTCACCCTCACACATGAGGGGCAGGTTTTTCTTTCTTAAACGTGGGAAGAGAACATTAAAAATTTGGAAATTGAGCATTTTCCTACATCACCGGGGAAAAGCCAACAATAAGCAAAACTGAGTTGACAGGAGAGTTCCCCACACACCCCTCATCCTCCTGAGGAGCTGCAATGTGCACTGGGAGCTTCCACAGCAGGACTTGTGAGATGCTCATGAACCAAGCACAGCTCCACCAAAACACGCCCAGCCACGATTTTTTTTGTGGGCTGCAAATGATTTTCAGAGTTCCAAAAAGCAGTGGTTCCTCTGAAAGCAAGATGCTGTGAATGACTGGTTTCACTCTCACGCTGAATTTACAGCACGTGATGCAGAAGCCATCGGTGAGGTGTGAAAGCTGGTGGAAGCAGCTTTGCTCAAATCACCGAGTTTCTCACCCAATTTCAGAGCTGGCACAGCAGAACTGCAGTTGCAGCAGAGCAGGGATTTCTTTCCAGCAGCAGCAGAACCGAAGCAGCCTCTGCCCTCCCACTGCTGGCGCTGCAGTGGGACAGGGGCAGGCAGCACACTGCACTGGGGGAACGGGCAGCAGGAGAAATCCACAATTACTGACCCCAGTTCAGTGCTCGACGCTGCAGATGTGCAGTGCTGGAGTCAAAATACCCTCAAATGCACCTAAAATACGACAAAAGTGTGATTTTATCACCCACGGAGCAGTGGTGTCACACCAGGATTAATTCAAGCAGATTCAGAGTGCAGTTTGAGTCTCTGAAATACCTGATTTATAACACACCCATTTTTCTATAATATACGATTTTTTACAGTCTATTTAGGAAATGCATCACTTCTAAACATGAATTGCTTCCCAGGTGTCTGAAGGAACTGAAATGTTACATTTATAACTGACCCATCCAGCCAGAGAAGTCAGGATTTGTTTTTTTAAATATTCATTAATTCATGTGAAACCCAGAATAAAGCCTGTGGTTTTAGGAAGAATTAAACTGACACGGGGAGGGGGGAGAGGAGGGGAAGAAAAACCCCACAACAAAGGTTGAAATACTTGAGATTTTTTAGATAATTTGCATCTGATGCTTTACTTACTCACTGACTAAAAAAAAATTAATTTTAGAAGCACAAACTTCAAATATTTCCAGTCCACTGACCTTATAAGGAACCTCCAATTAGAGGGGGGAGTGGCTCTTTTTTCCACCCACTTAACAGTGCCAGACAAAAGTCAAACCACTGGATTTGCATTCCCCTCCCTCCACCAAACAAAAGGAAAAGATGCTACAGCTGGAATTGCCCATCCCCTGCAAGATCAGGAGCATGGGAATAAAGTCATGTTCCAAAGTGTAAATTAGTTTATCCAGAGGAACATGACATTTTTTGCAGAGCTGAGATTTTTTTCTACAGGTATTTTTTTCCTACAGATGTCCTCAACAAGGCAAATAATTCCATGTACAAAAACTGTTTCTGTTCCTTGTGGTTGGGAAAAGAACTTGAGAAATGCAAAGCCAAACATGCCCTGCTACAGAATTGCATTCATCACTTCAGAACTTCAGACCCAGAAGTCCCAGGAGAGCACAACCTTCCTACTTCTCCCCGAATTTCTGAGCCAGAAAGGAAGAAGAATTACAGAACACCTAAAGCTGCCTCAAGTTGCCACAGAACATGGCCAAACCACTCAATTTACAGATTTTTACTGCAATCTTGATATTACTACAGCTGATTGTTCTTTCAATTTAGTGGTCACTACTACTCCTCTCATTTTGGGTTGTATTCTTTATTCACAAACTGGGCTCTGTTCCTCAGAGAACTGGCAAGGGAGAGGACTCAGGTGCAGCCACCTGAACTTTTTTTTCCAGGACTGGAAAAATCAAAACCAGCCTAACTCAGACCACAACAAACAGAAAATACTTTATATATTTATGAAGAGTCTGTGCAGCTGCTGTCCCATGTTTAAATGAAATAAAACTTCTCCATTTTTGGCACAAAACACAGTTCTGGTGTAGCTCTCAAAGATTTAAAGTTACTTATTTCAAGTATAACAATGTAGATGTTTGTTGCCCTGGTACAGCAGTACCTTTAATCTTGAAAGTGTCCAAAATATTTTAATACATGGTGATAGGCATAGATTTAGTCTCCCAAATTAACAAAAAAAACCAAAACCAAACAAAAAACACAATAACCAAACACACAAAACCAATCACACCAAGGTGTAAGTGCTGGCTGGCTCTGTACAGAACTTGTGCTAATCTGTAAGATTTTGGGCTAGTGGCTTTTTTTTAGCCATGTATAGGTTTGTGAGCATTTTAAGGATTTTTGGACCTTTTCAAACACCAGGAACTGCTGTTTAAATGCTGCCCCTCTGGCAGCTCCCACTAACACTGCAATGCCACAACCTTTGCCTTTCATTATTCAGATTTAGAATGGACAGACATAGCTGGGTCCTCTCAAACTGCTCTTCCAGCTCCTTTTAACTTGGAAAACACCACACCAGCCCCAGCTTTCTCCAGACATGTCAGGATGGAAGCACCAGGTTTAAAATCCTTGCTCAACACACTTTCAAACAGCAGTTCCTGTGAAGTTCATCAGCTTTGAAAACTGACAGGGGCAAGGTTCACGCTCCAAGACAATCAGATGCATTCAGCTCCGTGGGAATAAACGAAATTATTTCATTAAAATTCTTGTTTTTAGGCTGAAGTCTCCCAAAAGCCAAATGTGATGCTGCTGTGGCTGCTGTGTTCCCAGAGCCCTCCCTGTGCCACACCTGGCACTGCCCTGCTGTGAGTCAGGGCTGCAGCTCAGCAGTGCTGAAAGCCCAGCTGCAGTTTGGTCACTGCCCTGCTGACTCTGCACAGCTCCACACGGAACCCACTGACAATTCCTGCCTTGGAAGGGACCTGAAAGTCACCCATGCCACCCCTGCCATGGCAGGGACACCTCCCACTGTCCCAGGCTGCTCCAGCCCCAGTGTCCAACCTGGCCTTGGGCACTGCCAGGGATCCAGGGGCAGCCCCAGCTGCTCTGGGAATTCCATCCCAGCCCCTGCCCACCCTGCCAGGGAAGAATTCCCAATTTCCAATCTCCCATCCAGCCCTGCCCTCTGGCACTGGCAGCCATTCCCTGTGTCCTGTCCCTCCATGCCCTGTCCCCAGTCCCTCTCCAGCTCTCCTGGAGCCCCTTTAGGCTCTGGAAGGGCCCTGAGCTCTCCCTGGAGCTTCTCCTCTCCAGGCCAGCTCCTCCAGGCTGTCCCCAGAGCAGGGGGGCTGGGACCATCTTTCTGTCCCTCCTCTGGGCTCGCTCCAGCAGCTGCACACCCTGATGTTGGGGTCCCAGAGCTGGAAGCAGAATCCCAGGTGGGATCTCACGAGAGCAGAGGGGGAGATTCACTCTACATGAAAGACATGAATAAATAAAGCTCCCACATTTTCCTCACATTGTTCACTCCAAGCCCTTCCATTTCTCAGAACACACACCCTCAGCAGCTCCAAACGTTTCTCACTCAATATGAATCATCCCTGGGATAATTTCTGTTCCCTTGCCATCGTTCAGGATGGGCTCACGTTCCATCTGTAGCACATTTGCCATGGCCTTATTCCCCGGTTCAGGAAGCGCTGACCTAGAAAACTCTCACTGAAGAAGGAGATAAACTAAGGAACTTCAGGAAATTCTCACAGCATCTGGGGCTGGAGTCACAACACCTTTTTCAGACTCACTGTTACAAGGTCTTGTTGCATTATCTTTTCAGCCTCCATCCATCCCTGCTGTTAAGCATAATATTCGAGCAAATCTTGGTATATCCCAAGGTATACCGAGATACAGGCAGGGGGAGGTAATAAGCTGCAAATTCCTCCTTTTTAAGTAGTATTATAATCCAGAAGAATAATTCAGGCATCCTATCCAAGTGATAAAAGCATGTGGATGCAAGGGAGAAAAGCCAGTGCAGACACTGGGTGCAGATCAAGCAGCAAAAGCTCTACTGGGTACATTTATTATCACACTGAATAGAGATTTTATCAAACATTCACCCCCAAAAATATAGTTACTGGTAGCTCATTGGAGACTCCAGAATATTTGTTCTCCTACATAAAGCCATTGTCTTTAATGTTAAAAAAGATAAGATCAGAATGTGCTAATTATAATCTGATATGTACCCAAATTCCTTAGAATTTCCACCAGGAGTTCCTCATCAAACCTTCATCCATGTATGGAAACCTCCACAAAGAATTCATCATTGATAAAGCCTTCAATGACCAAAAAGCCATGGCACCCTTTCAAGTGAACTGATTGCCAGTCACCCCCTGAAGCTGATGATCTCCTGCTTATTAATATGGAAAACAAGGATTTTCTGAGCTTCAGGAATCCACAAGAGGTTGGAGGTGCCTCAATCCCGAGTGGACAGGTCCTGGAAGTGCAGTTCAAGCTCAGTCTGTAAATCTGGGATGACACTGGCCTGAATCCCTGTTTGAGAACAGGCACTATGGAGAAGCATGGAATTCACTTTGGATTATTCCCTGATGGCAGCTGTAAGATAAAAGCCTAAGAGTCATCCCCCAGGGACATAAAAGGCCAGGAAAAGTCTCTCTAGCAGAGCTCTCTCACGTTCACTTGGTCTAACTCCACTTCTATGAGGAGAAATAGAAAAAGGTGAACCTTTGGGACAAATTTAAGGGAACTTCACCAATTCCAGCATCCCAGTGTGGAGCTGACACTGATCAGTCTGATGCTCTCCAGGATACTTCTCATTTGTTCAAGAAGTAGACACTGCACTAAATCTTTGACAAACTTATCCATTTAAGTATTTAGGTCACAGTAAGACTATCCAATTTTTATTATTAAATAACAGTATCTCTGCCAGCATCAGAAGTTGCCTTACCAAAGAAGTTTGGTTTCCTGTAGCATTTTTTTCCTTGATAACAATTCCTAAAATGGTTTTAATAAGGCAGGTTGCAGGAAGGAAATGAGGACAAATTAAAAAAAAAAAAAAAAGAAGCTTTTAAATCCTGACCTTATAACCCTCCAAAGAGCACTCAAGATCACCAAGTCCAAGGTATCCAGGAAATAAAAAAGCAAGAAAACCTCTAGTGTCCCACTGAAGTTCACACTCCCAAGAATAGCTTGGGATGGATGGAAAGACTCCAAAACAAAGCCACTTTTCCAGCAGATCTTTTCTTTACTTTTGTACTAATGATACTGAGCTGGTGGATTCCATGGAATGATGTGCTGTGCTTTTTAGGAAAAACTGCTGGGAAAAGGGAACTTTTGATCCAGTGCTGCTCCTGTTCCCACTTGAAATTGTGAAATTGCTCCAGAAGAGGATCCTGAGTGTGCTCTGACACATCCCAGAGGCTGCCCAGGGAGCTTTGGAGTGCCCATCCCTGCAGGTGTCCCCTGGAGGTGGCACTCAGTGCTCTGGGCTGGGGACAAGGTGGGCACTGGGCACAGCTGGGACTGCCTGGGTGGGAGGGCTTTCCCAGCCATTTTCCAAACAATTCTGGGATTCTCTGATCCAGCAGCCAAGGCCTGAAATTTGCCCTTTTTTGCTCAGACATTTTTGTCTGAAATATTTCATGGACAGTCAACCCAAAGCAACTCAGGGAAAAGAGAAATTTGGCTTCAGGAGAAATGCCATGGAATGCCAAAGAAGGGGATGGAAGGGGGAAGACAAGCACCAAACACCAGAATTCTGTGCCTAAGGAACCTCAGCTGCTCCTGGAACTGAGCAGTGCCATGAAAAAAACCACACAGAAACCAAGCAGGATGGACAGAGTTCACTGGAAAAGTACTCAAATGGATTAAGAAAATTAAGAAAATCATCAGACAAGCTGCAAGTCAGCAGAGATACAGCATTTATGAGCAGTAATTTTATTTACTAAGAGGGAACCACTGAACAGCTCCAAAGACAACCAGCATAATTCACACTCTCACTGATGCTTATTTTCATATAAGAATTCCAAAGATTGGAAAGGCATGGAGAAAGCAGGTCTTGCTGGGTACTTGCCATGCTCCTGCCCTCAGTCTACCCAAGAACTCAGAGAAGCAAAGGGGATGGGCAGAAGAATTTCACTGCTTTTTTTCCTGCCATAAAGAGTAAGTGCATTGCTCATTTTTCCAGTTTTATGTGAAGTTACTTTGGATTGTTAAAATATGGATGGACATTCAAATGGATGGATTCAGATATTAAAACATGAGCACTTCTGTCTACTTTCTCAACTAACAGTAAATAATGATCAACAAGATTTAAATAATTTGGGCTAAAATATTGTGTATCTGAATGCATGGATGTGAAACTGGCCACCTATTCAAGAGGACAAGCAAGCATAGAATTTCCAAAAGAGTTTGGGTTGGTTTTTAACATAACTGGCCCAGCTGGTGGTTGTATGGAATAGAAACATTTTTTATGTCTCCTTTGTAGAGCATTAAGAAGAAAACAAAGCATCTTCACTCCACAATTCAGCATCTGGTATCAGCAGGTTCTGCTCACAGCTTATACAGTGAAAATACCTTTTTTCAGAAGTTAACTTTGAGAACTTCAATTCATTTTTCAGTTTGTCCAAAGAGGAAAAACACATTTTGTGTGTGCATGCCTATCTTAAGGCAATACAGAAGCCAAGTGAAAATTCAAAAGTCAATGAGACAGAGACAAAACCTGTATGTTGTATCAGTTTGTGGTATTGTTTTGGGGGAATGCACAGAAAATTAAAAACTTGGGGTTTCTTAAAGAGGTTTTAGTGTTTAAAATGTGGATTTTTTTCCTATTGGGGAAGAGAAAGACCAAGCAAATGAGCAAATTACAACAAGAGAGGTGCTGGCAATGACCTGGGAGAAAAAGGGCACAAGCAGAAGTTAGAAAACTGTTAAAAAGGCAAGGAGGAACTCGAAGAGGAGCAGAAGGGAAAAGAGAGCAAGAAGAGAAGCACCAGGAGGCAGGAATGGTTCCCAGGCTCAGGCTGTGCTGGGAGCTCAGGGTTTGAGACAGCACAGTCAGAGAGGCAGAGGGAGGGGGGACAGAGGTGGCACACGATGATTTACTGCAGGAGGGGTGGCAGGAATTCCTGGGAATGCTGCTCCCCACCAGTGCCAGTGCTCTCAGGGGCACTTACCCAAGCCCTGCCCCTCTGCTGCCCACCCACACAGCCCATTCCAGCATCCCTGCTGCACTGTAACCCGACTCCCACCCCCACACACACCCCAACGGTAAAAATATAAAATTATCTATTTCAGCCAACTCACCCTGCAAGCCTCATCCACTGGCTGGGCTGACAAACAGCTGTGCCAGCACAAAGCAGGTGGGAGCAGGCAGCCCCAAGGGAGGGAAGGGGAGCTGCTCAAGGGGTCACTGCCTTCAAACAACTCCTGCTATGCACTCTTTGCCTTGGAAGAACTCTTCCAACAATTTCCCTCCAAGCTTTTCCACGATCTACACCCTGTGCAGGACTTCCCATCAAGCCTTCATCCATGTATGGATACCTCCAAAAAGAATTCATCATTTACAAAGCCTTCAAAGACCAAAAAGCCATGACACTCCTTCATTGAGTGATTGCCAATCCCCCCCACAAGTTGATGATCTCCTGCTTGCCAACACTTGGAACATCAGCAGGTCAGTGCTGGCCCTCACCCCTCGTAGATGAAACACAAAACCAATTCTTTCTTTTCATCTTTATGCTTCTTTTGTATCAATTATTTCAAATTGGGCATAGGAAGAGGTTTGAAGAGAGCAAGGCCGTTTTCACCAGCCCCAGGAAAACATGGACAAATCTGGGTGGGTGGGGAAAAAAAGGGGAGAAAATCAACACTGCCTGTGTTTTTCTCTGAATATGCTGTTGTTGCTGTGCTGCCCTTCAGCATCCTCTCAGCACTGGAATTATGCACCAGCCTATGGCCTTATCTCAGTCCAGAAGACTGATCTGGATGAAAAAGAGATCATGAATTCTGCTCAAATTTCCCCCAAATTTAAGAGGGTGTAGCCACAGAAGACCAACAATTCCAGCCTTTATTCCCCAGCTCCAGCTACTCTGCTTCCCTCCACTGCCAGCACTACCAGCAGTGTCTCAGGACTCTGTCACAAGTTTGGTCAGCTGAAACTAGAACACATTCTTTTTAAATAGTTTTATTTAAGACATTTAGCCAGTTTTCCCTCTAAAATCCAAGCAAACTCAAGCACAGAAAAAGGTGGGTCACACACCCAGTGGACACTGGCACAGGGAACTCTCTGTTCCCCAAACTGGTCACTCCTTAAGGCTCAGAACTCAGCCCTGCCAGAAAAGTTGGAGCTTTTGGACTGATAAGATGGAGCTGTGGATGTCCCATCCCTGGAAGTGTCCAATGCCAGGTTGGATGGAACAACCTGGGAAAGTGTTGGAATGAAAGGGGGTTGGAATGAGACAATCTTTACAGTCCCTTCCAACCCAAACCATTCCATGATTCCATATTCCAATCACACAAAGTGGGCAAATCCCATAAATGCCTCCTTGCCCTTCCATATGAAAGAAGTTGTATAAATGTCACATCCATTGAAATTCACATTTACTCATTACACAGATGCTTCTCATGTGCACCAGGAGGAGAGCACACAGAAAACAACCTACCCAGTCAATCCAGCTATCCCAAAATGACACCATTTCCTGAAATACCCCATCACTTTTCCCAAAATTGAGGTAAGCGGATCAAATGGGAAAAGAGGCTGTAAATTAAAAATCAGCATTTTTTTTAAGACAAATTCCGTTTGGGGAAAACGAGTTCAAGCCCTAATTCCCCCAAATTTCCAAGCAAATCCTAAATTCCTTGAGCAGACCTCTATGTGGATGTGCTGAGTCACTCTCAACCTTAAGAGGCTGCTTTTTCAAGTTACAGAGCACTCAGAATACAAACTCCAGGCAAATGAAACTGCAAATGCAAAGAGCATCCTGCTATTAAAGCATCAGACACGGAAACCCTTCAGAGCTCAGCTCCACCCGCTGACTTCGGGCACCCACCAGGTCACCAAGGGAAATATGAAAAGATATCAAAATATAAAAAGTTTTTTTCCAGAAGGGGTGATAAAGTTCTGGAATGTTCTGCCCAGGGAGGTGGTGGAGTCCCCATCCCTGGGTGTGTTTAACACAGCCTGGATGTGGCACTGGGGGCCAGGGTTTAGTTGAGGTGCTGGGGCTGGGTTGGACTCGATGGTCTTGGAGGTCTCTTCCAACCCAGGGATTCTGGGAATTCTGTGACTTTGGGCACTCACCAGGTGACTCTGGCCTGTCACTTCACCTTTTGGCTTTCACTCCCTGCTGGAGAGCAGCTCAGGGAGTTCTTTATCTCATGCTGTGTGCATGGAAAGCACACAAAGCTCTACAAGATGCCAAAAATCCCTCAATTCCCCCTCTTCATCCCAAAAAACAGGAGCTGGGTGCCTTAGGTCAGGCTGGCAATAGGATACAGAAAGTTTGGGTGGATGGGTTTTGTTGTATGTTAGATGCCCATCACTGAAACACTTTTCCACGGGATGCTGGAAAAATCCATTAGAATTTACTTGATTCAGGTACTAAAATGTGGCATGAGAAAGTCCCAAACCTAAAACCAAGTGCAGGGTCTGGACAGTGATCAATTACTAACTTTCACTTAAAAAAATTAAATTGATATATTTACTACATAATAAAAGATACTTCAAAAGATAGAGCACCAAAAGCAAGAGATGATTCTCCCATTTTTGCTGGTGCTTGAGTGCTTGACTTAGTTTGGGAATTTTTATGGAAACAATGAATAAAGTCAAGAGTAACTCCACAGAGACAGTCAAGACTGAAATGTTGGGAGGAAGACCATGCCTCCAACCTATGGAATATAATCCAGATCTGTTTTCCCAAGTACATCAAGGAAGTTTATGTATTTGGCACTGTCAGGGTGGGGGTTCAGAGGTTTCAGAACACACATAATGACTAACACAAAACTCAGAAATTGCATTCTGGGCCCACTCTGTGATTGTTAAAAATGTATCTCGAGCTTCAGCCTCACCTCAAACCACAGCCCTCAGATTCTTTTGTTTCATGCAAACAAAAATCATGCAAAGATGAAAATTAAGATGTTTTTTAAAGTAACAGTTGTCCAGAGGAAGAAAGTAACAGCAAAGCAGCCAAAGAAACTTGTATCAGAAAATACCAAGGGGCTTTTTTTTTGCAAATATGGAAGTCTGAACATCAAATTCTTCATCCCATAGTCAAAGTCTTGTACAGAAATAATCACACATTCTCACATTTCAATAAAATTAGGTAGGAACTACAAAACTCAAAAGTCTTAACAAAAGAGTGAGACCAACACTTACAAAATACTGGGTTATAGTGTGTAGGCCCAAGATTATACTTCTGAGGTAGAAAAAAGTAGAGATAAATATTTTAAAAATGAGGAATGACATAAGGAAGGTCAGTTAAGTTCACCCTTTCTCTCAACAGACTTTGGAAATACACATTAAAGGACAGCAAATATAAGCTTAGGAAATCTTTGTCACACACACAAAAAATTATTGACTGATCTCAATCAGAACATGTTCCTGATTTAAAAAAAATAAATGAAGAACTGGAAGTTATTACACTGGACAGAAGAGGGGGAATAAAAGAAAGGAAGAAAACCCCAAACAAACCACCCCAAGACAGAAAACCTCCTGTGCCTCAGAATGTGAGCCCACCATGAACTTCTCAGTGCCAGGAGGAGATTCAATGACATCAACTACTCCAGTGTGGTCTTTCTTATTTTCAGACTTTTTAAAAATGCCTGAGATTGGGTTTTGTGCCGTGGAATCAAAGCCCAGAGGTCACTGCTCACCTCCCCTGGGTGTTTCCAACCAAAGCACCCCGTGTGTGCACGGGCCTCGGAAAAATGTCACTTTGTCACATCAGGACATTCCTTCCTCCACACACCAGAGCCAGCGTCCGTGGGCCTGTGGCACTCCACCTTTCACATTTCAGCTCAGCTCAAACAGGTTTTTCAATAAATCTGTTCCATTTCAGTGGCATTTTTGTAAGTTTTGCAGGAGGGGGTGATTTCAAGATGCATCACTGGAACCTTGTGAACTCCAAGGAGAATTTGTTTTCTTCTTTCTTGAAATAACTGGGTGCTGATTAAGAACATCCAGCAGAAAACTAGAATTAAATACTTGCTTTATGCAGGTGGAATACAACCATTATACAAGAGTTACACAACTCTTTCTTTGCATAATAAGAAGAGAAAAAAGTGGGGTTTTTAAACCAGCCTTCAGAAGAGAGAATTTGATAACACCATGACTTGGCCTACTGGTTGTCCTTGCTTTATTGGCTTCTGCAATAAGTTAAATGGGAATATTCTAGCAAAAAGTTGGGTTTGGGTTTACTGTGTGGCAGTAATCAAGTAAATGGGCACTGGGTAGAACCTTCAAACCCACTTTTAGAAATCTGTGTCCAATTCTAATAGAGAAAAGCATTTCTGGTGCCCATCACGTGGAGCCAAGTCCTCTGGACTCCAGGCTGAGACCCAAAGCAGTCAGAGGTGCCAAGAGGCACCAAGGAAGGCAGTGCAGAGCCTGTGCTCCAGCTGTCCCCACCTGTGCTCCTGGATTTCTCAAGGTTTCAACACTGAGCTCATAAAGTTTTAAAATGTCCATGCTGTGAACATGACTCTGGTTAATTTAACTCCACAGAGATGCAGAAATGAATGTTGTGATGGGTCAGAGGCTGCAAGGCTCACGTGGACACTGCAATCGTGGAGAACACAGCTGAGAACATCCCAGACCAGGCCTGCAAGGACACAGCACCAACCTTCCTGAAGGGCCACATCAGAGAAAGGATTTCCATCCACACCTCCAGATTGTGAGTTTTACACCTTCCATCATTAAGCTTTTGTAGAGCAGCCTATCAAATTACAGTGATTACCAGAACTCACAACCTTTTTATTTACAGAAGAAAACCAAACCACAAACACAGGGATTTCCCCAAGGCTGCCCAAGAAATTCTGTGGAGCAGCACGTGAGGAATGGACAGGGACCTCCAAGTCAGGAAATCTGACACAGAAAGAAACAATACTTACTCCATGTTGTAAATACAAACCAGAACAGAAATCAGATCCCAAGAAGGGTCACTGATTAATACAACACAAACTCAAGCAATTCTCACTTGTCCTTACAGAAACTTTACCTGTATCACACAGTCTTTTCTACTCTTTTCACTCAGACTTCAACTGACTCAGGTGTGATGCTGTCTCTAGTAGAGATAGTTCACAAAACACATCAATTCACTTCAAATTTAAGCTTTATAATTAGGTTTATAATTAAGCTTTACAATTAATGAATATATACTAAGCTTCTTAAAAATAATAAACCACCACAGAAAGTCTGAGGAGCTACAAGAGTCATTCCAAGAGAAGCTGTAGTAACTGGGTAGTTGCAAGGTAGTTACCACTACCCAGAGTTGCACCTACTACTGCCTCTGATTTTGGGGCAGAGAGCCAGGAAAGTTTGGAGCCTTTGGTCAGAGCCTGACTTCAGCAAAAGTTTAAAAACTCTGTCAGGGACAGAGACAGGGGGAGCCAAGGCACCCTCAGCAAGTGACAAGACACGGAGCTGTGGGGGCAGACACAGAGGAGGGGTGGCATCCACAGGGACCTGGACAGGCTGGAGAGCTGGGGCTGGGAGAACCTCAGGGAGCTCAGCAAGGCCAAGAGGCTGGGCTGCCATGGGGAGCCCCAAACACAAAGCAGGATGGGTGGGAAGGATGGAGGCAGCCCTGGGGAGGAGATGGGGGTGTTGGTTGGTGACAAGCTCAGAGTGCTCTAAACCCAGAACCCCCCCGGCCCTGGGCTGGGAAAGGGATTGGGATTGTGGCCCTGTGCCCCTCAGGTGAGAGCCCACCTGCAGAGCTGGCCCAGGCCTGGGAATTCCCAGCCCAGGGAGGAGCTGGAGCTGCTGGAGAGAGCCCAGAGGAGGCAGCAGGATGAGCAGAGGGATGGAGCAGCTCTGCTGGGAGGAAAGGCTGGCACAGCTGGGATTGTTCACCTGGACAGGAGAAGCTTTGGGGGGAGCTCAGGGTGGCCTTGCAGGGCCTGGAGGAGCCCCAGGAAACCTGGAGAGAGACAATTTCCAGGGGATGGAGGGACAGGACACAGGGAATGGCTCCCAGTGCCTGAGGGCAGGGCTGGATGGGTGTCATGGGTTGGGCTGGTGCTTGGTTTGACTACAACTTCCCAAAAACTCACTTCCTTGTCAAACTAGGACAATGGGATATTGGGAATTAGGAATTGTTCCCTGGCAGGGTGGGCAGGGGCTGGGCTGGAACTCCCAGAGCAGCTGGGGCTGCCCCTGGATCCCAGGCAGTGCCCAAGGCCAGGTTGGACACTGGGGCTGGGAGCAGTTCTTGCTGGGCTGCCCAGGTGTCCCTGCCATGGCAGGGGTGGCACTGGATGGGTTTTAAGGTCCCTTCCAACCCAATGGAAGGGTTGGAATCTTGTGATTCCATGAAAAATCTGATTTTATTGGGAAGACAGAGATCCATAGGTGCAATCACACACATGCAGCATTTGCAGGAATGCTCCTTTCCCAGCACAGGGCCTGCCATAACAATCTCAGCTGCTGAAGGAACACTCTGACATTGACAGAAAGTCACCCCAAGTACAAGAGCACAGGATTCTAAGCTTAGGAACATCTCATGATGGTGAAAAATGTGCATTAAATTGTTATTCCACAACACTGACCCAGTGTTTGTTGTATTTATGAGTAACTTCTATAGCAATGAAAACTACCAAGATCTTGTAACATTAACAAAGAAATCAATGTATTTCAAACACTAACTCTGGCACAGATTACATTAATGCCTAATTATCCACAAGTTGGAAAGAATAACAATAAAGAAGCCAGAATCAGACATGATCCTGGAAAGTTACTGAGCTTCCAGCATCAATCAGATTCTGAAAGAGTGGATGGAAACTGATTTGTCTGTGAGCACACACCCCCTCTATTATTAAATGTATAAGTCCTGTTCAAACTGCATTTAAAAATTGGAATATATGTGGTTCTACAGCTGTAAGCAGGGAAAAGCTGTAGTTACAACCAGGTAGGGCAGAGATCAGTGTGAGGGAACTCACAGTGACCAGGAAAATACAGAACTGAGGAAGTACCAGCACATTCACTTCCCTGACACTATTTCTCTCCTCTTTTAACCCCTTCCTCAAGTTTTAACTCAAACTCAGACCAGGGGCACAAAACTGTTCCCTCTATAAAGGTTCTTCCAACAGGACCACAGTAAATGAATTATTAGCAATTTATGGAGTTCACAGAAGCACAAATCATGAGCTGAACATATTCAGGGAAAGGGGATTTGGAATGAAATCTGTTTGCAGTCAGGAAACCACAAAACCAGTGAACAACAGGTTTTTGGGACACTGAGATTAAAAAGTTTCACTGGCAAGTTCAATTTAATCATTAAAATTATTTACTTATGCTTTTGTGAGCTAGTCATCCTTCTAATTTGATTTTTTTCCAGTAACTCAACAAAATTCAGTCTAATTTTTTCCCATTATTTTCGAAGGAATGTCTCTGCCATCAGAAATCAATTTGTACATTTCCATCCCTCTCTTATTTCACCATCCAAACAGTTACCAAAAAGAAAGAGGAAACTTTTCAACACAAAGAGGTATTAATGTATTATTAACTATTCCTTTAACTGACTCACAACACAGTCTATTTTTATTTGCCTCTGGGGGAAAAGAAAAAGGGGAGGGGAAAGGAATACTAGGAGGCTTTGGAACTTTATGTAACAGCACTGAAAGCTTGGTCTCTCACAGCTGGAACAAAACTGACACTTAAGGGAGTTAATTTTACTTTCATTTACTCAGTTTCACTTTCAGGTACTTGGTGCTACCCAGACCTGGAAACTTTGCACTGAGAATGTTTACAAACAGGCCTCAGCTCGTGGTGTTTCAGCTCCAGCAGCATTTCCCTGCTTGTCCGAAATTCTGAGCTGGGATTTCACAGGTTTTGTCTTCATAGAGGGGCCTGAAGCAGCACCAGAGCTTCCCAGTGGATGGATGCAGCAGAGCTGAGTGGGAATTGTCTCCCACATTTCCCTGGCCCTTCAGTGGGGACTCTCCCCAAAAATCCTAAGGACAGGACACTTTGGAATAAGTAAGGAGATGATAAAGCCAATACCCTTCAAAGTGAGCCATACCAAGGGTTAGGACACAGCAGAGCCCTGCTCTGAAGGAATGAAATCCATTGGTACCAGCAGAAGCAGCCCAGTTCTTTTTCCAGTCATTCTGGGATAAATGAGAATCAAATGCAAAATTTTAGCTTCCTCCCCCAAAAGAGGAAGAGATGGATAAAACAATGGATAATCACTGCAGTTCTGCTGGTATGTTGTGTCACCTTGAAGAGCCAGCACTGGGGAACTCCACATATGGAGCATGTCTTTGTGGAATAACCATTCCTGATTTTCCAAAGTTTCTCTGCTGTTTTTAAGGCATCCAAAGACTACAGTTCCCATAAGCCTCTTCCTGAAGGACCCATGGAGGTGAGGAAGGAAAGGAAGAGCACTCCCCTTCTCCTGATTACTTCTTTCTCCCTTCAGAAGCTCACAAGAAAAGCAGATGGCTCAGAGAGGTTTTTGGTATAATTTCAAATAATAAAAAACAATAACAAATAACAAAAAAAAAAAAAAAAGTCTTAGAACAAACAAGAACTCTCACTGCATAAACATCAGAGTCTGAGTAGCCAGAAAGTTATTACATAATTTTTGTGAAAATGTATTTCTTATCAACCTCTTTGCAGAGATGAAACTGTAAACTCAACAAATAATGTATTGTATTCAGTTCTAAAGACAAAAGTAGCAGTTCTCTGTAAATAATCCTATTCTACAACAACAGATCTATTTACAAAAGGATTTCAGAAGTTATACAACTCCCATAATATAAAGGTATCAGAAAGTTTTATACTTTAATGTGGAGAACAGCTCTCCAAATGGCACTCAAAATGACCATGGAAAGCCTAAACAGATCCCAGGCTGCAATTCTCACCCAAAACCACAAACTGTCACACAACTTTCAACCTGCAGTCCCACAGCCAGGCTTAAAAACACCTGAAATGATCAGGTTTCAAGAGGAATTCCCAAAAGATAATCTAATTATAGCAACAAAAAGTGCTTTTTTTGGTACCAGTTGGTTTTAGTCTTCAAATCAGCACCCATTTGAGCTCAGATGAAGCTGTGAAACGCCTGCATGGCAAATAAAAGCTCCGTTTTTGAGTGTTTATTCTTTCCACATACCATCTGAGCAGGTGGTCCAGTTTCAAACATGACTTTAAGATGTGGCACATGTAAGCAAGCCTGTCCTAATTCAATGTCACCTGAAAAGCTCCACCAAGGCACAGCTTTGCCCGGACACCAGCGGTGCTCTGCTGCTTTGCTGAACCATCAGCCCCTCTGCAGAAGTCTCCCATGGCCATGAGGTGCTGATTCCCACCCTGCTCAGCCCCCAGACTCCCAAAGTGGATCAATTCCCGCTGGATGTTTCACACGAGGGAGGGAATCCTGCCCACAAATCGGCACTGAAAGGGAGAACTCTTGGCTGCCGTTAGGTAAAATTATCCTTGTCACTGTCCAGCTGGGGGAGGGGATGCCAATGACAAGTCCAAAATGCACCCATGTATTGATGCAGGAACTGTAACACTTGCTGCTCCTGTAACCAACCCTACCTGTAAGCCTGGAAACAATATCAAACTCTTGACCTATTGCCCTCCTGGCTTAAGAAAACCCTGCTGGCTCTTCAATTTTGAACAAGATATACTTGCTTCACCCAAGGAATATTCCGAAGCCATGAATTAAACTCAATAAGCTTCATAAATTTGGATGGAATTTTTAATTCGCAGCGGAAAATGTAAATTTAACACTTCACACACATATTCTACTTCAGACTGCAAATAAAAAGTCTAGTTCTAAATAATTCATGTAAGCCAAAAACATGAAGCGTAGCCTACAAAAGTATCTATATATACACACAGCAAATATATATAGATAATAGTTAACAAATACTAGCTCAGAGTTATTTTCAGTGTTATTATTCTAATTCTATAAAGTATAATTAATTTTCCAAAAATATCCAACCTACAGAGGTTGGGGGAAGGGCGGCGTGGAGAAAGAGAGAAACAAGTTTACCAAAACTTTTTAGGGCTACACAGACTATTCCAAGGAGGGAGGTTAAATTCTGCTTGGTTACAGGCAGAGAATTAAACACCACCAGAAACTAAACGTTTGCTAATTTATTACTAGATATCATCTACATATTCTTCAACTTCACACACCTTTCTTGAGGATAAGGTAAGGAAACACCAAGAAGATAATAAAAAAAGTTGTTAACTCGCTCAAATCCAGGCCCCCATGAAACTCCATCCGCCTCAGTGTGACTGCAAGTACCTCCTGGCAAAAGTTAACAGCACACTCTCATTCGGATTCAACCAGGATGGTTGTCAAAAACACGCCTGTCGATTTATTTTGGAGCCAGTTACTCCGTCTTTGTTGATTCTAAATAACAATAAATGTTCATTTCCCCCGATGGCTGTGGAGTAATAGGAGAACTAAGTAACAGCAGCAATCTAGAGACGTGATCAAAGAAGCCCTACGTGGTCTTTGGACGGGCTAAACCCAAAACTTCAAAGCCGACTGAGATCCAAAACCACGCCAATTTCTAAAATTCGAATTCCAGGACTTCAAAATGCGTTTTGTGATGCCGCGGCGGCGGGAGGGAACTCTGGCCACTCCGGAGGAGCACCCAGTGCATCCGAGAAGAGCTCCGATTCCTCCAACAACACAAAGCTGGATCCCTAAAAGGCCGCGGCCAGCTACTAAAATATGGAATCAGGGAATCATTAGTGATGGAAAAGACCTCCGAGATCATCGAGTCCAACCTACGGCCACCTTGTCAACCAGACCGTGGCACCGAGAGCCACGTCCAGCCTTTCCTTAAAGACCTCCGGGGACGGTGCCTCCACCACGTCCCTGGGGAGTGCCCGTGTGTCCCTGCCTGTCCCTGTGCCTGTGTGTCCCTGCGTGTCCCTGTGTCTATTCCCAACGCTGCTCCCTCCTCCTCCTCCCCACCCCCACCGAAGGGATGACAGGCACCTCGCTCAGGTAACTCCTTCCCCATCTCCCTGCACCTTCCCCACCCGCCCCACCGGCCCCTCACAGGTGCCGGGGCATCCCAATCCTCCCCTACAACAGGTGATGCTCCAAGTCCTGCCGCCCTCCTCGCCGCCAGCCCGGCCCGAGCCCTCGCACCCGCCCACCGCAGGGCGTTGCGCATAACACCGAGAGGCTCCGGGCGAGCTCCCTTC
>VZRH01003386.1:45722-64968 GCA_013397555.1 Urocynchramus pylzowi | reverse complement strand
GTTACTTCCAAAGTGGGAAACTTTTCCAAGCATTTGCTGTTCCTTTTCCCAAGTGTCATGAACTCCAAACCCAGGGCTCTCTGCAGCAGCTTCAGGTGTCCTGAGGGCCATGGCTCAGGCTGGCAGGGAATGCTGGGATGAGGGGTTTCCTCCAAAATTCAGTTTTGCAGAATTGGCATGTTGAGATCCCAGAATTACAGAAACACAGAAATCCCAGAATCCCAGAAGGATTTGGGCTGGAAGGGACCTCAAAACCCACCCAGTGCCACCCCTGCCATGGCAGGGACACCTTCCACTGTCCCAGGCTGCTCCAGCCCCAGTGTCCAACCTGGCCTTGGGCACTGCCAGGGATCCAGGGCAGCCCCAGCTGCTCTGGGAATTCCATCCCAGCCCTGCCCACCCTGCCAGGAACAATTCCTAATTCCCAATCTCCCATCCAGCCCTACTTTCTTGACAGTTTGAAGCCATTCCCTGGGTCCTGTCCCTCCATTCCTTGGAAACTGTCTCTCTCCATCTTTTTTGTCATCTCTTTCAGGTCCTGGAAGGCTGTTTAAGATGTCTGGGAAAGAACTGCACACCCTGCTCCATACACACAGAACTATGGATTTATACCAGGGCAGGTGTGCTACAGTGTTCTCTGGTTTGTTCTTTATTTTGTGCTCTTAATAATTCCAAATATTTGATTTGTTTCTCTCAGTAAAAGGGAACATTGTGCTGATATTTTCATGGAAATATTAATCAGAACCCATCAAGATCAAAAGATCTCAGTTGTGAGTAGAAAATCAAGAGTCCATCTTTATGCACACAGAATTTCCCCCACGTGCACTACTTTACTACATCAGATTTTCCCTGCCATTTTATTATCCAGTCCCTCAGTCTTGTAAGGTCTTTATTCAGTTCTCCAGCCAGCCCTTTAACTGCACCTCAGTTTGTCCTCTACCTTTCCTTCACCTGAGCACCCAATACCCTCAGCAGTCTGTGGTGTGTCCCTGCTCAGCCCCTCTCTCCAGATCATTGAGGGGTACCTGAAGCAGCACCAGGCACAGCCCAGCTCCCTGCAGGCTCCTCCTGTGACCTCCCCTTCTCTGAAAACTGACCTTTTGGTTATGCTTTATTTCTTTCCTCTCATACTGCCAGTTTTTGATCCCTTCTTTTCTTGCTTCTTTTGCATAAAGGCTTTTTTAAAATTATTTTCATCATATTACATGATGCTTTGTGAAGCTCATTGTCCCAGGAAATCCTGGGAGCACTTAACTATGGATCTTCATGTTTGCTTTCTCCACCTGCTTGGTGGGGAGCACACTGGAGGCAGTTCTTCAGCTCTTGGACAACACAGATTTGGGACAACACAGATTTGGGACAGCAAGGATTTGGGACAACATGGATTTCACACTGAGGGCTGGGGCCAGTTCTGCTCCTGCAGGAGAGACCTGGAGGGGCTGGAGCGTGTCCAGGGCAGGGAACGGAGCTGGGAAGGGGCTGGAGCCCCAGGAGGGGCTGAGGGAGCTGGGAAGGGGCTGAGCCTGGAGCAAAGGAGGCTCAGGGGGGCCCTTGTGGCTCTGCACAGCTCCTGCCAGGAGGGGACAGCCGGGGGGGTCGGGCTCTGCTCCAGGGAACAGGGACAGGAGCAGAGGGAACGGCCTCAGGCTGGGCCAGGGCAGGCTCAGCTGGGACAGCAGCAGGAATTTGCCCATGGAAAGGGGGCTCAGGCCTTGGCAGGGGCTGCCCAGGGAGCTTTGGAGTGCCCATCCCTGCAGGTGTCCCCTGGAGGTGGCACTCAGAGCTCTGGGCTGGGGACAAGGTGGGCACAGCTGGGACTGCCTGGGCTGGGAGGGCTTTTCCAGCCCCAGGGATCCTGGGGTTCTGTGGAACTGTGAGCTCAGAGGAAAGAACAGGAATTTTATTTTCTCTGTGATTTTGCTTTCTCTGTGTGTTCCTTTAACACCTTGATGTTCTTCAGGCCCTGCCCACTCTGCTCCTGATCCTGACAGAAAGGATTTGGCTTTGGGAGTCATTCCTCAAGCTCAGCTCAGAAATCTCAGAGCCATGGAACAGTTTGGGTTGGAAAGGACCTCAAAGCCCATCCAGTGCCACCCCTGCCATGGCAGGGACACCTTCCACTGCTCCAGGCTGCTCCCAGCCCCATTCAGCCTTCCATGAACATTAATAATTTCCATACTGTCCCTTGCTCCAATCTAAAATACTCAACGTTTTTGGTTGGTGTCTCCTATCTCTAATGGAAAAATCTCTTTAAAGGGCTGAGTTACACAGTTTTCCTTCTATTAAAAAAAAATAAACCCTAAAAAACCTGTGTTCACTGCCCCAGGAAGCTCCAACCACCTGAGCAGTCAGGGTGGAAATACCCTGCCCTTAGCACACCTCACCCTGCACCCCACTTACACACTCCTTACAAGCAGGAGAAAAAACCTGAGCCATGAATTGTAATCTTACACTCGGAGTTTCAAAAGCTATTTATGTCACAGGAAAATGTAAACAGCTGAGGGTGTGCAGATCACTCACTGGTACCATTTTTTTCCCCTGGTCCCAAATCAATATTAAAAAAACCAAATAAATTTAAATTTCTTTTTCCATTCCAGTCCCCTTTGAGGTCACTACAAAACTTTGCTTCCACATAAATGTTGGGCACCACAGTTTTTGTTTAATACACCTGCCAATGTTTTCAATATCTGCATTAAGTCTCAAATTGTTTTTCAAGGGCTATCAGCACTCAAGGAGTCACTCAATTTTAACTTTTCATTAAACTTCTCATTATTATTTTAATATTATTTGAAAACACAAACACCTTTTTTTAACACTGTCCACTACAATTCATTGCTGCTGGAAGAATATACAAGTTTTAGTTGCAATGTGCATTTATTTTGTATTTTTTTCTGGTTTTATTCTCCATACCTGTATCCTGCCATAGGTTATCTGCCAAATTCCCAAACAATTCCTCCATATCCATCAGTTCTCACACACAAGCCTGCAAAATTCACTATTTTGTAAAGTTTCTTTTACCATGACATTTTAAAAGATATCGGTTTGCCCATCATCATTCAGAAGCTCTCAACATCCAGTAACAACCTTCCACTAGGAAAAATTACCTAATTAATACCTAATTTATTTTTTTTTTCTGATTCCTAAGTACTTTTTATTCAGGCTATTCAGTCATTATTTTCTTTCCCTGCCAAATATACTTTTTTTTTTTTTTTAAGTGGCTAAACCACTTGTTTTGTTTTATCCACTGTTTTTGTCACCCCTACACATTTTATAACATTATTTTCCTTATTGGCTAATTCTTTTGAGTGGCAAGTGAAGCTCAGTGCAATTTTCATTCAGTTCAAGCCCTTTTTAAAGTATTTAATGACAGCTCCTCTGAGGGAATTCCCTTCAAAACTGTATATTTTGGCTGGAAAATTAGTTCATTCTTAAATACCTTTAAAAATCCTTCACCAATATTACTGTAATTTATGGGGGTTTTCCCTTTTATTGTACTTCTCTCAATTTAAACACTTTCTTCAGACTTTTTTCCCTGAATGTTCCCCAACTTTGTTTCATCTCAATAAGCTTTTCTTACCTTGCTATGTAAATAAATAAGTTTATTTTGCTGCCTTCTTCAGTATTTCCTTACTAGTTCTTTGAAGTCTGATATACTTTAAAACATATTTTTTTAAAAAAAAGGAAATTTCTGTGCAGTGGGGAAACATTTTAGAAAATATTGGTGAGATTTAATGTGTGTACAGTCCCTCTATGTGGTGCAGAGATTTTAATTTCTTTTTTTATTACCTTTCTCCTTTCAGGAACACCACCACTTGTGTGGTGCAGAGCTGGGATTTGCTGATTTCTCCACCAAAAAGAATGGATTTCAATTTACTTCCTCTTCTTCAGGGCATCACTTTTCTTCTCCCCCTCCTTGGTGTTAGAGCAGCTTTTCCACCCAGGTGCTCTGACAAAGAATTTGTCAGATGTGCTTACAGAAGCCATGGAATGATCTCACAATTGTCCAACACATCAACAAGATTTGAAATTACTTTTTTATTAGACTTAATCATCTCTGAGCTCCTTAAAAGTGTCATTTTTGTCATGACTTTGTATAAACTGTAGAACTTCTCCCACTGAATTCCTGAAGTTAAATCCCTTCCAATCCAAACCATTCTGTGATTCCACACCACTGTCCTCTGAGCAAAGATTTCAAAACTAATAAAAAAACCAGAAAAACAGGTTCTGGGTACCCAAAAAAAGTTTGGGTAATCCCAGCTTCCCTGTGGTTATTCCAAATGAGGAATGCTGTCATTCCAAACCAATTAATCCATACATTTCAGCTCTGGGTCGAGGCAAACATAGAAATGGAATTATTCTAAATTATTTAAATCTATTTGTTCAATGGTGTCCCAGAAATAATCAGGTAGAAAAGTGGAAGGGGTTTGGAACTGGATGATCTTTAAAGTTCCTTCCAACCCAAACCATTCCACGAGGATCCTGAGGTAACCAGGAACAAAACCAAATGTATGGAACATTCCAGGTTCATACAGATTTTCCCTTGGCTTTCAGTTTAGGTTCATTTGTTACTGGAGTTCTTCTATTCAGTTCTGGCTCAGCAAAACTAGAAAACAACAAATGAAAATCCAAGTCAAGTTTGGATCTGGTTGACTCCACAAGTGGAGTTACATCCAAAATGGATTTGAGCAAAATCTGTACCCTCTTTGTGATATACTCAGGAATAACCAGAATATATTTATTTAATGCTGTTCTTGCAGCTGAACTCAGCAATGCATGAACCAACAGCAGTAACAATTGTAGAAATTAAGTGATTAAGAGCTGCCAACCATTTCTACATTAATCCAGAGCTCCTCATCACAGAATCCCAGAAGGATTTGGGTTGGAAGAGACCTCAGAGCCCACCCAGTGCCACCCCTGCCATGGCAGGGACACCTCCCACTGTCCCAGGCTGCTCCAGCCCCAGTGTCCAGCCTGGCCTTGGGCACTGCCAGGGACCCAGGGGCAGCCCCAGCTGCTCTGGGAATTCTATCCCAGCCCTGCCCACCCTGCCAGGAACAATTCCCAATTCCCAATCTCCCATCCAGCCCTGCCCTCTGGCAATTTAAAACCATTCCTCCTGACCTTACAAAATTTCCTGCCCAGTAACAGGACTCCTTTTGGTTGATCCAAATTATACATTTACAGGGTATCTGCCTCCCACTGAATTATTTTGGAAGATTTCAGCAAAATCAGTGAAACAGTTTGAGCAGCAGAGCAAAAGCTGGAATTTTTGGCACCAAGCCCTCTCATTGTCAGGAGCCCTGCTGCATTTGTCCACTTAGAAAATCCACCCCAAATTTGGGCAAATGGTGAGACTGATAATTTTAGGCTTCATTTGGGAATGGGAATTCCTTCAGCAAATCAAAAGTAAAGGGGAAAGAGGCTTCTCAGTGGAATATTGGTGCCCTCAGCCTGGAGGGGGGAAGGGAGTTCACCTGTCACTACACCTGGGCTGACAGTGATGACCTGTCCCACGTGGGGATATTTCTGTCCTTGAAGGAGTTCTTTTATTCCTCCTCCTTTCTGGGCTGAGGGGGTTTCTTTTTTGTGTGTAGGGGTTTGTTTTGGGGAGTGTTGGGTTTTTTTCTGTTTGTTTGTTTCTTTGTTTTGCTTTTTGGGTTTTGGTTGGAGTTTTTCTTGTTGGTTGGGGGTTTTTTGTGGGGTTTCTTTGGTATGGTTTTTTTTTGTTTGTTGATTTGTTTTTCTGGGTTTTGTTTTTTTTGGGTTTTTTCTTAAATAATTTTATTTCCTGTACCTACAGAGCTGGCCCAGCCCTGGGAATTCCCAGCCCAGGGAGGAGCTGGAGCTGCTGGAGAGAGCCCAGAGGAGGCAGCAGGATGAGCAGAGGGATGGAGCAGCTCTGCTGGGAGGAAAGGCTGGCACAGCTGGGATTGTTCACCTGCACAGGAGAAGCTTTGGGGGGAGCTCAGGGTGGCCTTGCAGGGCCTGGAGGAGCCCCAGGAAACCTGGAGAGAGACAATTACCAGGGGATGGAGGGACAGGACACAGGGAATGGCTTTTACTGCCAGAGGGCAGGGCTGGATGGGATCTTGGGAATTAGGAATTATTCCCTGGCAGGGTGGGCAGGGGCTGGGATGGAATTCCCAGAGCAGCTGGGGCTGCCCCTGGATCCCTGGCAGTGCCCAAGGCCAGGTTGGACACTGGGGCTGGGAGCAGCCTGGGACAGTGGGAGGTGTCCCTGCCATGGCAGGGGTGGGATGAGATGATCTTTAAATCCCTTCCAGCCCAAATCCTTCTGGGATTCTTTCAGCAGAAGAGCCACCCTGGGGTGCTGAGCTCTGTGCACAGCAGCACTGGGACCCAGGCTCCTGTGTGCTCCTGGGGTGTTTGTGGGACGCCAGGCACAGGGGCAGCTCCTGCCTGCACCAGCAGGAGCTTTTCCTGGACACGAGGTCCAGTTCCTGGAAATGAGTAACTGAAGTACCCTGGAAAAAGTTTCCCAAGAAAAACAGCTGATTGTGAAAGTGATGGCAAAACAAATGTTCGCACTCAGAAGCAGCTGTGCTGTCCAGGCTTTGATTTTCCTCTTTCGAGTTCTCCTTGAATGGGGTAAAAACTAAAACAAAAAAAATCCCTCTTTATCTGCCCCACACTAATTAATGCCTGTAATTAACTACCTGAGTCCTGCCAGTAATATTCAGGGATCCCGGTGAAATGCTCCTTTCTTTCGACAATGACCCCTTTCCCTGTCTTCCCTGAAATGTGGGACAATTTGATAACTCAGTTTTTTGTCCCAAAACGGGAGCATGCAGCGGGTTTTGCCAAGTTTTCCATAAGCCCTGCAGGAGGAAGGTTCATGGCTGGGGTCGGGTACTGAAGGCTGAGGAGGAAGAGGACAGATCCATCTTCCAGGAACTCCCACCTCCGACCAGGTTATGTTTATTTTAACGATGTAAATCTGAAGAAAATCTACTTTTAGTGAATAATGAGGTGAAACAACGACTTAGGAAAGCAATAACATTCAAAACTCGACTCCTGCTGTAGGGATTTCCTTCAGGATTTGCAATTCCAGCGATGGACAAGTCCCGGTTCCGCTGAAATCACGGGAATTCCGCCTGAGGCCACAGCTCGAGGAGATGGCGGCATTCCCCTCAGCACCCGGGCATTCCCACACCCAGCTCTGCCCTGCTCCAGGTTTTTGAGGCGGAATTCCTCGCTGCGGACTTCGCAAGGCGTTGTCTTCCTGAATTTCTCGGCCAGGCTGCGGGGAGCTCTGGGCACCGAGGCCGTGGTTGGGAATTCAAAGCGATGAATCCCGCGTGGGATTAGAACGGAGACGAGTTGGCTCCTCGTTAATATCGGTGCTTGCGGCTGTGCACCGCAGCCAGAGGGATGAATTTCAGGACAGCGGGGCCTTTCCCGGGCTCCCATTGTCACCGGCCCCACAGTCGCGACAAGCGACATTCGCGGCCCGCGTAAGGCGGCGGCCGCCGCGCCTACAACTCCCATCAGCCCACGCGGCGCCCCGACTGGCGGCGGGCGCTGCCGGCGCGCAAAGCACGCCGGGTTCTGTAGTTCCCCTCTGGCGACGGCGTTGCGTCACTCACCCCGCCCGCGCGTTGCTACGACAACGGGGGGAGTGGGCGGGGCCGCGCGGGAAGCGGCGTCAGCGTCTGGGAAGTGACGGCGGCGAGGACCCGGATGTGGGCGGGGGCGGCGCTCCCGTGCCTCGGGGGTCACGTGAGGCGGCGGTCACGTGACGGGGCGATGGGGACGGCGCTGGACGTGCGGGTGAAGCGCGCCGGGAAGGTCTATCGGGATGGGGTGCGTGTGTCGCGACAGAGCCCGCCGGGAACCGCGCGGGGAGAGCGCCCAGGGAGACCTGTGCTGGCCTGGGGGGCATCGGGGTGGGCATTGCCAGCAGTCAGGGGTGATCCTGCCCCTGTGCCAGCCCTGGAGGCACCTCTGGCTGCTGTGTCCAGCTCTGGCTCCTCAGCACAGCAGGGCCAGGAGCTCCTGGAGCTGAGCAAGGGCCTGGAGCATCTCCGTGCCCAGGAAAGGCTGAGGGAGCTGGGGCTGCTCAGCCTGGAGAGGAGCCCCAGTGAGAGGGGCCTCAGCTCTGGCTGTCCCTGTGTGTCCCTGGCTGTCCCTGTGTGTCCCTGTCTGTCCCTGTGTGTCCCTGTGTGTCCCTGGGTGTCCCTGGGTGTCCCTGTGTGTCCCTGGCTGTCCCTGGGTGTCCCTGTGTGTCCCTGTGTGCAGGAGGGGCAGAGCAGGCCCAGGCTCTGCTCCAGGCCCCGCAATGGCCCCAGAGGCACGGGCAGGGCCTGAGCCCGGCGATTCCCCGGCCCAGAGGCGATTCCCCTGTGCCTGCCCGTGGCGAGGAGGCGGCGGGGCCCTGGCCCAGCTGCCGGGCGGTGTCGGGCTCTCCTCCCTGGGGACATTCCCAGCCCAGCTGGAGGCGTTCCCGCGTCACCCGCCCCGTGTCACCTGCCTTGGCAGGGCTCCCGGATCACCTGGCTGTCCCGGGCTCTCCCGGGACCCGCTGGGCTCCGGGGCCTGGCCCGGCCCGGCTTTCCCGCTGGGAGCGGCCCGGGACCGGCCTTGGCCGCGGGGGTTCCTCGGTTGGCGGCGTCGTTCGCCCTCTCCTGTCGGTGCTGCCGCGGCGTCGGCGTCTCTCCGTGCGTGTCCCGGAGCCTTCCCGGTGTGTGTGTTTGTCCCGGAGCTTTCCCGGTGTTTGTCCCGGAGCTTTCCCGGTGTGTGTGTTTGTCCCGGAGCTTTCCCGGTGTCCTGCCCGTGTGTCCCGTATCTTTCCCGGTGTCCTGCCCGTGTGTCCCGGAGCTTTCCCAATGTCCCTGTCCGTGTATCCCGGTGCTTTCCCGGTGTGTATATGTGTCCCGGCGCTTTCCCCGTATCCCGAAGCTTTCCCGGTGTCCCTGTCCGTGTGTCCCGGAGCTTTCCCGGTGTGTGCGCGCGTCCTGGAGGTNCTTTCCCAGTTTGTTTGTGTGTCCCGGAGCTTTCCCCGTATCCCAAAGCTTTCCCGCTGTCCCTGTCGGTGTGTCCCGGAGCTTTCCCGGTGTCCCAGCCCGTGTGTCCCGGAGCTTTCCCGTTTTGTGTGTGTGTCCCGGAGCTTTCCCCGTGTCCCGTATCTTTCCCGGTGTCCCTGTCCGTGTGTCCTGGTGCTTTCCCGGTGTCCTGCCCGTGTGTCCCGTATCTTTCCCGATGTCCCTGCCCGTGTGTCCCGAAGCTTTCCCGATGTCCCTGTCTGTGTATCCCGGAGCTTTCCCCGTGTCCCGGTGGTTTCCCGGTGTCTCTGTCCGTGTGTCCCGGAGCTTTCCCCGTATCCCAAAGCTCTCCCGGTGTCCCTGCCCGTGTGTCCCTGTCCCCCGCCCTTCCCTGGAGCCTTCCCCTGCTCCCAGCTCTTCCCGGGTCCCTGCCCGGAGTGTCCCGGTCCCGGCAGGTTTCCCACTGCTCCGCTCCGGGATTCGGGCATTGCCCTGGGCTCTGAGCGCTGCTTTTCGTCCTTCCCATTCCCTGGGCACCTGACCCAGCTCTGCAGAGGCTGATGTGGCTTGAAAGGGAAGGAATATTTTGAATTTTTATCATTTTTTACCTGGAAATCCTGAGTTGCCCAGCAGCAATGTTCAGGTCTCTCATTTTTCTTGCACTTGTATCACAAAAATCCTTTCCATCCACTGGAATTCTGTTTATTGAATGATTTTAATCCTGGAAAACTGGATTTGAAAGGAAGGGGATGCAGCATCTGTCCTACAGTTGTCACATTATCTAGAGAATGGCTGTGGCAGAGCTGAATTATTCCCTTTAGGAATGGCTCCAGAGGGGTAAATACTGCCTGTGTCTCACTTTCACATCTTTTTGTGCATTATAAAATTAAAAATTAATAGGATTTTGTTTATCTATTTCAGTTTCTCAGTGCTGTGTCCATTTTCAATTGGAGTGAACTTGGCTTGCTCTCTATCACTTCTGAATGAATTTTTTTTTTTTTTTTTTTTTTTTTTTTTTTTTGGAAAATTCCATCCCTGGAATTCCATCCCAGCCCCTCATTTCCATCACAGAGAACAGTTCCTTCCTAATATCCAATATAAGGCTTCCTTCTGTCAGTTTGAAGCCATTCCCTGTGTCCTGTCCCTCCATCCCCTGGAAATTGTCTCTCTCCAGCTTTCCTGGGGCTCCTCCAGGCCCTGCAAGGCCACACTGAGCTCCCCCCAAAGCTTCTCCTGTCCAGGTGAACAATCCCAGCTGTGCCAGCCTTTCCTCCCAGCAGAGCTGCTCCATCCCTCTGCTCATCCTGCTGCCTCCTCTGGGCTCTCTCCAGCAGCTCCAGCTCCTCCCTGGGCTGGGATATTCCCAGGCCTGGGCCAGCTCTGCAGGTGGGCTCTCACCTGAGGGGCACAGGGGCAGGATTTTGAGCTGTTTTTTTTTGCATTTCTGAAGAAATATCCAAAGAAAATTTGATCTTTAACTTCCAGCCATCCTTCCCTGCCCTGCTCCCAGGCCATTCTCCCTTCCCATGTGCAGGCAGCAGCTCTGGGATGGAGCCTTGCTGTGTGACAGGAAGCATCTCCTTTGTTGAAGCAGTTCACATGTTCAGGGTTGTCCTTGCTTCTCAGAGTTGAGCTGGACTCATTTTTTAAAGCAATAACCTAATTGCTTGTGCTAATTAGGGCCCCTTAGCAGAGCAGTGCTGAATTTAGGTCAGCTTTTCTTTGCTGTCCCTTTGTGCTCCCGTTCTGGCATTTCCCCCTTGCTGCAGTTCCTCTTCCCAGGCTCTCAGGATGTCACCCTTGCTTGGAATGTGGATCTTTTCCTGCTATCTCAACCCCCCTGACCCATTTCTGCCATCTTGTACCACCAGGAAAGACAAAGAAATCTGCCAAAATTCCCATTCTGCTGGAAGGATCCTGGTTTGAAGTGGTCAGGTGCAGAGTGAGCAGTTGGGATTGTCCTGTGCTTGGAGGGAGCTTTCCTTGGGGCCAGGAGAGCAGGGAAGGAGCTTTACCCCAGGGAACTCTCCAGTTCTCAGTCACCTGCTGCCCTCTCCAGCTGGGAATATTTCAGGATTGAAGGAGATTCTGCAGTGTGGAGAAGGGAAGGATGAACCATGGGGTGTGTGGAGGGAGTTGTGTGCTGCTCTCCTGCAGTTCACCAGTTTTTCAGTGTTAAAAAGCCTCAGCTGCCACTTGGAGGATGCAGCATTTTTGTTTTGTGGATGTTTTGTGGACAGCACATCCTTCCTGGCATGAGTGACAGCATCCCTGGAGTCACAGAACTCCTGCCTTTCACTTCAAAACTGTTTCTTTGTGTTCATTTTTTGTATTTTAAATCTCTTCTGCTCCACTCTGGAGGTGAATCTCACCTTCAGCTTGGCCATCCCTTTTCCACTTGTGCTTTGTCTTCCCTCTCCTGTGGCTGACCATCCCAATTTTCATACAGCAGTTCCTCCTGGCAGGTTATTCCAGCACAACCAGAACTTGGCTGGTACCAGCTGACCCAAAAGAAGGGATTTTCATCTTCCTGGACAGAAAAAATCTGAAATTGTGGGAAGAAGTTGAAGCTCAGCTTAATACTTCAGCCAAGAGGAAAATGGTATTTTTAAGGAAAAACCAAAAGTGCAGAGCTCTCATCCTGAGCTTGGGATTCTGATCCTGAGCCCTGGGATTCTGGAAATCCAGGAATTCTGGTAGGGTTTAGGTTCTGGTAGAGTTTAGGTTCTGGTAGAGTTTAGATGTTGTTGGTTCAATCCCTTCCTCAGTGTTTGTCTGTCCTGACAAGGTTACACCATTCTTTGGGAACAGGATTTTTTTGGAGTTTGGGGATCAGTTCCAGGTTGTTTAGATAACAGCTATGAAGAAATGGATTTAAACAAATAATGTTTTCCTCTTTCCTCTTAGGAAGTTCTTTCTGGAGTGGTGGTCATAACCAGTAAGGACACAGTGCAGCACCAGGGCATCTCCTTAACCATGGAGGGCTCAGTGAATCTGCAGCTCAGTGCCAAAAATGTGGGTGTGTTTGAGGCCTTCTGCAACACTGCCAAGGTAAGGCCTGCACAGGTGAATGTTTTTAGCACAAAAAAACTCTCTTTTTCTCAAATGAAACCTCTCCTTACAGGCTCTCAGGTGGTCAGAGCTGCTCATGGTGTGGAAGTGATGGAAAGCAGGGGAATGCTCAGCTCTATGTAGATCACAGAATCCCAGGATGGGTCAGGCTGGGAGGGACCACAGGGGTCACTGGTGCCACCTCCCTGCTCCAGCAGGGCCATCCCAGGGCACAGGAGTGTGTCCAGAAAACTCTGCAATATCCCCAGGGAGGGATATGTGAGGACATTTTGGGGAAGTAACTCACTCTGATGGGAGAATCTTCTTTCAGGCCAAAATACACTGCCATAAATAGGTGAAAAGGGTTACTGGATGGTGCACTGAAGCTGTGATCTAAAGAAAAATAACTAATTTTGGGATGTTATTTTATTTTTGTTGAAGTGACTGGGTTTAACTGGACTTTTGTGCCAGGTCAGTCACTGTCTGTGGAGGCCATGGAGGGGTTCCTGGGCACGAGACAAGACTTGCCAGATTGCTCTGGGAGAATGGGAGCTCCTGGAAGGGCTCTGAGCTGCTCCCCAGGGACAGGGCTGTGCTGGTGGGAGCAGGGCTGGCTCTGCCTGCAGGCAGCTCTGTTTGGAAGGGTTTGGTGAAGTGAGGATGGCCTTGAGTCAGGGAATCACAAAGTTTGGGGCAGAAGGGACCTCAGAGCCACCCAGTGCCACCCCTGCCATGGCAGGGGCACCTCCCACTGTCCCAGGCTGCTCCAGCCCCAGTGTCCAGCCTGGCCTTGGGCACTGCCAGGGATCCAGGGGCAGCCCCAGCTGCTCTGGGAATTCCATCCCAGCCCTGCCCACCCTGCCAGGGAACAATTCCTAATTCCAAATATCCCATCCACCCCTGCCCTCTGGCACTGGGAGCCATTCCCCCTTGTCCTGTCCCTCCATGCCCTGTCCCCAGCCCCTCTCCAGCTCTCCTGGAGCCCCTTTGGGCCCTGGCAGGGGCTCTGAGCTCTCCCTGGAGTTTTCCCTTCTCCAGGTGAGCACCCCCAGCTCTCCCAGCCTGGCTCCAGCCCTGGGATCAGTTCAGTGGCCTCCTCTGGACTCACCCAACAGCTCCACTTCTTTCTTGTATTGGAAGCCCAAGAGTTGGGGACAATCATGGCAAAACTGCAGAGAGAAAAGAAATGTCATGTCCAGGCCACCTCTGTAGTCAAACCACAGTTAACCCTCACTGTAGTGAGAGACCTCCCCTAAATAAGAATAAACTTCAGAGGTCACAGGGGATGGCTCAGTGGCCTTGGTCATTCCTGCTGCTGTTGAGGGTCATAATTTAGGAAATGAAGCTCCACTTCCCAAAGCTGGAGCTGATCCTGGTGAGCTCCCTGAATATCTTTGGTCATTAATGTGATGCACCCTTAAAATAGAAATTGTTTTCTTCAGCAAAATATTGATGTTTCTTTCTCTTGTAAAAAAAAAATATCCCAGCACTGTGTGTCCTGAAGAGGTCCCAGGGATTCTGGAAATCCAGGAATTCTGGTGGAGTTTAGGTGTTGTTGGTTCTCTGTCTCAACCTAAACCTCTCTGATGTTTTCCTTGCAGCCTATTCAGATTATCAACAGCACCATTGAAATGGTGAAACCAGGGAAGCTCCCCAGTGGCAAGACAGAANGAGGGTCATAATTTAGGAAATGAAGCTCCACTTCCCAAAGCTGGAGCTGATCCTGGTGAGCTCCCTGAATATCTTTGGTCATTAATGTGATGCACCCTTAAAATAGAAATTGTTTTCTTCAGCAAAATATTGATGTTTCTTTCTCTTGTAAAAAAAAAATATCCCAGCACTGTGTGTCCTGAAGAGGTCCCAGGGATTCTGGAAATCCAGGAATTCTGGTGGAGTTTAGGTGTTGTTGGTTCTCTGTCTCAACCTAAACCTCTCTGATGTTTTCCTTGCAGCCTATTCAGATTATCAACAGCACCATTGAAATGGTGAAACCAGGGAAGCTCCCCAGTGGCAAGACAGAAATTCCCTTTGAATTCCCACTGCAAATGAAGGGCAACAAAGTTCTGTACGAGACATACCATGGAGTCTTTGTCAATATCCAGGTGAGGAGCTCCTGTCTGGAGAGAAAATGGGAAATTTCATCTGCACAATGTCTTCTAAAGCAGCTCTTAATCCATGGAAATTGAGGATGAAGCTTGGTGGTGTTTTCTTCTCACACTGACTGAGCCTTCCACCCTTTATGCAGCAAATCTTTAAGGAATGCTGGCACAAACAAGGTGTTTTACTTGAAATATTTCAGCAGAACATCTGTAACCTAAATTGGATCCATGGAAAAATGCAGCTCTTAATCCATGGAAATTGAGGATGAAGCTTGGTGGTGTTTTCTTCTCACACTGACTGAGCCTTCCACCCTTTATGCAGCAAATCTTTAAGGAATGCTGGCACAAACAAGGTGTTTTACTTGAAATATTTCAGCAGAACATCTGTAACCTAAATTTGATCCATCCTGATGTTGTAGGCAACTGTTCCCATTCCCTTCCTGAAAAAAAAAAAAAAAACCAACCAAAAAACAGCACCACAGTGTGGTTGTATTCCAAATAAATGTGTAATTTCATAATGAAAATTCCAGGTGTTGAGAGCAGCACAAATCAGAAATTGTTTGCTTTGCTGGGGTGAGGAGGAGTAACATCCCCTGCCCAGATCTGTCTGGAATACCTGCTTGGACACAGTCTTGTGGAAATACAGCTTGGAAATTTGATCTTTTTTGGTTAAAACTTGCCTTATCATAGGTGGGTTGGGTTGTTTGGGCAATTTTTGGTGGTTTTTTCAGGGGGAAAGTCTTTCTTCAGCCATCTCTTGAAGGTAAATTCTGTGTTAGGCAGTGAAGTTTGATGTCACTGGAATGAAAAAAAACCCAACCTAATAAACCAAATCACCCCCCAGCAGCCTATCAGAAGTAACTGAAAGAAGAAAAAATCCCTTGTTTTTTGTCTCTGTTTTGGTGTTTTTTAAAATTCTTTCCATTTATTTGCTCAGTTTTGGCTTCTTCCCTCTTTCAACAGCTGGTGTTTGTGGTAGGGATGTCAGAAATGGTGCAGCACTGGTTGAGTTGCTTCCCATATCCCAAATAACTTGCTGTGATCAGTCAGTTTGAGCTGCACTTTAATGAGGAATATTTGTTTGATTTTTGTCATTCCTTCTCTCCTTTGTGGAGCTTTTCTTGGATAAAATATCATTAAAATTTAATAATTTAAATTTCAGCCAAACTTTGAGAGTCCTGGTCTCCCGAGGAGGGAATTGTGCCACTGAGGTGCTGGTTAAGGGACACTTCCTAAACCTCTGGGCAGTTTAATTGAGCCTCCCTTTCTTGATTTAGGGATTAATTGTGGGTTCCAGTCTCAGTTCTGATGCAGGAACCCTTAATCAGACACTGCTGGGGGGTTGTGACCATGAACCAGAAGTGAGGAACCCAAATCCCTGGTCTGAGGGAGGAATTAAAAATCAAAAAGCAAAATTAAAATTAAAAAAAAAATAATTTAGTGAATTAAAAATCACTAAACAAAAAACCCCCACCCAACAAATTTCCAGTCCTGTAAGGACACTGAGAGGTTTTGTTGGAGATGAAATGTAGGATTTCTGGGATAACCAGATTCTTACTATTTTTCATCTGCTGGTTTATGGCTCCCATTTTAGGGGAGCAAATTGAAAGCAAATTCACCTTGTTGCCTGATTTTAGTGCTGCTTTGAGCTCAGCTGTGTGGCTGAAGTTCCCAGTGAAATATCCCAACATCTGTGACTTCAATCCCACAATAAAGCCAAAATTAGAGGGGCTGAAGGTAAAAATAAAAAATACAAAAATACATCACACTGATAATCCCTTAACCAGAACAGGGTGAAAAATCACCCTTAACAATATAACAGCAACAACACTCTGCACAGAGGCAGAAGGGGGGTGAAAAGTTGGGAAGGAGGGAGGAAATCTGAATAAAAGCTTTTCTTTTTTCCCTTTTTTTTCCCTTTTTTCCCATTTTTTCATCCCCTTCCCCCAGTACACCCTGCGCTGTGACATGAGACGTTCCCTGCTGGCAAAGGACCTGACCAAGACTTGTGAGTTCATTGTCCACTCCCTGGTGAGTGTGGTTTCTGTTCATTTTGCAATTAATTAATTTTTTTTTGATTGATTTTTTTTTTCTCCCCACTTCACTTTAAGGGGAAAAAAAAAAAAACAAACAACAAATAAACCCATGGAAACTGTGATAGTGACATGAGAGATTACAGAGTGTAGATTCAGAATATCCTGAGTTGGAAGAGACCCCAAAAATCATCAAACCCAACTCCTGGCTCTGCACAGGGCACCCTAAAATCCCACCCTGTGCCTGAGACCTTTGTGCAAAATGTAGGAGTAAAGGAAATCTGCCCCAAAACAAAACCACCCCAAAGAGCTGTTGCTTCTGATTAGAAAAACCCTCTCTTAAAGAACAAAGAGGAGTTGGATTTTCAGATGTTTTTACAGTGCCCTGAGTTTATTCTCTTGTTCATCCTTGGAGTTCTGAGACAATGGGGTGGTCACATAAATATGATGTCATTTTTCCCAGCACTGTTTTGAATTATCCCAGCAGTTCTCAGCCAAAGGTTTCAGGCTCCCACAGTCCTGGAAATGGGAGTTGGGTGGTGAAAGTCCCTGATTTCTGTTCTTCAGGAGTTCTGATGCAGAGCCCTGACTCCAAACCATCACAGCTGGGTCTGCATCCAGGTGGAAATCATGGAAAGATGGTGGGAGAGACCTCCACGATGACCCAGTCCCATCCTCACCCCAAACCATGTCCCACATCCAGGCTCCTGAACACTCCCAGAGACTCCAGCACCTCCCTGAGCACCTCATTCCAATGCCTGACCACCCCTGCAAGGGAAACAAGGGAAAACTTGGTTCTCATTTCTAATTCTAGATTTTCTAATTCTTGGTTCTAATCCTAATCCTCGTGGCAGGAGGCTGGACTCCCAGAAAATGCTTTGCTGGTTCTCACAGGAGTTCCTGTGTTGGATTTGGGGTTGGTTTAGATTGAGCTGTGCTCTCCAGAGCAGCTGAGGACAGGCCAGAGCTGATGAAATGTCCCTTTTGCCATCTATAACTTGCTGGAACATCCTGCTTCTCTCATTCCTTTGAACTCTAACAGGCCAGCAAATACCAAAATTCTTTGTGTTACTCAGGACTTGTGGTGGAAATGTTACTTTAGTTCTAAAGTAACTTTTTAAAAGACATAGTTTGGTGTTACCAGCAAGTTTCCTGTTGGTAAGATTTCAGTATTTTCTGCAATATCTGATGTTACATTTTATTGGTCCATTATTACATTTATAAGTGAGCCACACTTGTCAGAGGAGTGACATATCACATCTCCTGCAGTTTTCCTGGGTTTATTTCTTGTTCCCACTACAGCACTTCTGAGCTCACCAGTCAGTAAATCATGAATCTCTCAGTCAGGGTGAATTAATGGGCTTTTACTGAACATATAATTCTCACTGTCAGTGCTCAATGTACCATTTCCCTTCAGCTTATTCTGTGCCAGAAATTGTCATTTTGGGAAAATGCAGCCAATCTTTTGCTAATCTCTTCCATCTTGCAGCTGGGCAGCAGCAGCTATTTTGAATTCTTGAGCAGTGAGGGCAGATCCCCACTCAGAGTTCCAGATCAGCCCCTTGCTGGTGGAGAACAAGAATTTAAAAAGCAGATTTGAAGCAATGGACACGAGTTCATTTAGAATCTCTCCTCCCCAAATTTAATAAAGAAAGGAAACATTCCAAGGGACATGTACAATGAATTTATTTGTACCTACAGAAATGGGAAGTGGAGCTTTTTTCTTCTCTGCTTCAGATGGGGAGGGTATTCCTGCTTTTCCAGGTGGTTTAGGGCAGCTAGCTGTTGTGGTTTTTATTATTCTCTCTCTGTTTTGGGGATCAGATTTCAGCTTAACCCTTCCATTCCCTGCAGTCACAGAAAGGGAAGCTGCTGCCAAGCCCTGTGGACTTCACCATTACTCCTGAAACTCTGCAAAATGTTAAAGAGGTAAAAGGATTTTCTTATTATTTTATTTTAAATATAAAGTTTGTGTGTTTTTAAGTGAGACCAGAGGAGTGATTAAATTCTGCCTTGTAGAATATCAGGCAGATTGTACTGGTTTTATTTTCCCATTTTCTTTTTCACTTTTATAAGCAATCAAGTGATTCTGCCTCACCTCTTGCACTGTGGTGACCAATTGAAGGTGGAATTTCGCTCAGGAGTGGTCAAATATTTTTATCCCTTTCCTGAGTGAAAGATGGCAGTGGAGCAAGGGAAAACATTCTATACCATGGACAGCCAAGAGCCTTTAAAAATATGTGTTTTGAGCCTTGGTTATGCCTTTTTTTACAGCCCTCTGTGGCTTTGGGAAGCCTCAAGGAGGGCAGGCTGAGATGGGATATTGGGGAGGAATTGTTCCTGTGAGGGTGGGAGAGACTGGGATGGAATTCCCAGGGAAGCTGTGGCTGCCCCTGGATCCCTGGCAGTGCCCAGGGTTGGACACAGGGCTGGAGCAGCCTGGGACAGTGGAAGGTGTCCCCACCCCCTTCACCACACGGTTCCAGCTCCTGGATGAATTCTAACAGCCAAGTTCTGTCAGTTCTTCCCATGAGATGCCCATCCATGGGTGGATGGAGGAGCAGGAAGGACACATGTCAAGGGTGAAGACTGTAGGAGAAACCCTGATACAGAGTGACAGAAATAAATTTAAGCTACATGAGGAATTTCTGAACTCTCGAGTTCTCATCTTTGGAACCTTTGGGCAATTTCCTACTTGTTTTAAGAATTTTTTTTTTTCCCCTTAGTCTGCTCTTCACAGTGGCATCTTTTTCT
Organism: Urocynchramus pylzowi; assembly: GCA_013397555.1. Lineage (NCBI taxonomy): Eukaryota > Metazoa > Chordata > Aves > Passeriformes > Fringillidae > Urocynchramus > Urocynchramus pylzowi. Next base: position 46,029 of record VZRH01003386.1, on the reverse strand, counting down.
CCTCCCTCCAACCTTTTCAGAGAGCCTCCCTCCCCAAATTCCTGATCAGAGGGCACCTGAACTCCACCAACTGTGTGATCACGCAGCCGCTGACGGGGGAGCTGGTGGTGGAGAGCGCCGAGGCGGCCGTCAGGAGCATCGAGCTGCAGCTCGTGCGTGTGGAGACCTGTGGTGAGCCCCTGGGCAGGCAGCAGCCTGCAGGAACTCCCTCCACCCTTCTGCCTTGCTTTGAAAAGCCAGGTGTCTGCTAAGGAAGGCAGGAGCCTCCCCTGAAATGGAGAATGTAAACCCCCTCCCTCTGAGATCG
>VZRH01003386.1:17246-45540 GCA_013397555.1 Urocynchramus pylzowi | reverse complement strand
GGGAATGCAGGGGGCAAAGGCTGCTGGGGTGTTCCCAAGGGCAGATTGGATCCAGGTAGGAATGCTTGGCTCCTCCCCTGGGCAGAGCCTCTCCCATGGGATGCTGGAATTTGATCAGCCCTGCAGGGACACTCAGTGGCCATGGACAGCAGAGATCTCCTGGAGGGAGGATTGGCTGTGGGAGAGATAAAGAAAAAAATGCCCAGTGCCCAGCAGAGAACTGCCCCAGCTCTGAATAGAATACATCTTGCCTTGCAGTCTGGGACACCTTCCCAGGGAAACAGGGACCAGCATGAAAGAAAGGCCAGAGCACTGAGGCCTTGCAGGGTTTGCACTTTGGAGGAACAGCCCCGGTAATTTAATTTAATAATTTAAATTATCTCCATGGTCCTTCACTCTGTGAAAACTTGCAGGGCATCTTTCCCCCTAATCCTGGTGGATCTCTGCTGGTTCTTGGCTTCTTTTTTCTGCCTCTGTCAAGGTCAGGATTGAAGCTCTCAAGATGATATTTTTGTGTTCAGACTCAGGTGTTTATTATTTTTTATTTATGTTACAGTCTAACAGCAGTGAGTTCAGCAGTGTTTCACTAACAAGGTACAAAATGGCTAACTGTCTTTCTCTACAAAGTCTTTTAAGGATAAACTGCCCAATTAAGAAATGACACCTAAATTATTTTCACTTTTAACCCAAGAACCAACCACCCATGGCCTGCAATGGGGACTTTTTTATCCAATGACACAAAACCACCCAAACCCCTGGAGAAGAAGGTGAAGAAGAAGGAGCAGCCCCCACCCTAAAACCTCCACCTTGCTTTCTATCTATTCCTGTATTCTAAACCCTCAAACTCTGAGTTTCCCACCCTGTGATATCCCACACTTCTATTCAAACTCCACACCCACAATCCCAGCTCTGTCATTCCATTCTGGAAGCTTCTCCACAGCCTCAGGTCAATGCAGAGTTCTCTTGGGGGTCAGTGCCTGGCAGCACAGAAAGCCTGGAATTCCCAGCATCCAGGACTCCTACACATCTCCATTGTGAATTTTGGCTGCTGCTTTCTCTCATCTCCTCCCATTTCCCTCCCTGCCCAGGGTGTGCTGAGGGCTATGCCAGGGATGCCACAGAGATCCAGAACATCCAGATCGCCGACGGCGACGTCTGCAGGGGCCTCCCCATCCCCATCCACATGGTGTTCCCCAGGCTCTTCACCTGCCCCACCCTGGAAACAACCAACTTCAAAGTGGGTGAGTGGGGAGGCATTTTCCTGGGACAGGAGTTCATTCCCTTTCCTTGGGCAGGTGAGGGGGTAAATCCAGCAGAGCTGCAGGAGGAGCCCAGGACATCCCTGTGCTTCCCTGAGCCTGAATCCTGCATTTCAGACTGAGAAAACACAGCCCAAACACCTCCAGCACAAACAGCTGTGCAGCCACTAAGCTATTCCTGACAAAATTCCATGATGAGGGCCAGGAGGAGCAGTGGAATACAGGTCCTGTGATTGAACACTTGAATAGTCCAAGAATCAAATTCCCTCTTTTCCTCACCAGTGAGAACCCCCCTTTCAGTTTCTCCTCCTTTTTGTTTCCACTCTCCTGCTGGAAGCCCTGCAAGCAGCAAGCTTGCTCAGGGTGTGATTCTCTTATCTACACCAGTGCTCCTCCCTGCTGATTGTTGTCAAAATCCAGTACTTTCATTAACAAAATCAGGATTTTCCTCACTCAATCAAATAAGTACTGCAAGAATCCACTTGGCTGGTTTGTATTTCTTCCCTTCATCCTGCTGGAATCTGTCGGCACAGAATCTGGGTGCAGTGGTTTTCCCCAAAATAATAATATTTTTTTGCCATTTTAAGCTCTTTACTAGGAATTTACAATGAGAATTTGAATTTATTTTGATTTCTGCTTCCCTTCATTTATTAACTCTGCCTGGCTTTTTGTTCTGTCGCTGTTTAGGACTGATTATTGATCTGATACTGATTTTGGCTTTGAAGGACACAATGTAGTATCTAAGAGCAGATTTTTTTCTGGAATTTTTGTTTCCCAGTTTGCAGGCCAGTTGTATTCCACTATTCCACTACCCAAGGCTGTTGCATGCTGGAAACAGGCAATGGGTCTGTCCTGGAATTCTCCCATTCCATGCTTTAAACACCATCTTGGTGGAGGTGTCTTTCCCAAAACATTTTGTTCTTTGATATCTGAATCCTCTTTTCCAGAGAATTGTTTGCCATAATTTATCAGTGATAAAACAATCCAGAGGAATCCCAAAGACTACAACAAAGGAGGATTTTCTAGGAATAGTCCAAGGGCTGGGATGCCTGGGTGAGGTTCTGATGGAATGTTTCAGGAGCTCCTGCCTCATCCTGCTGCTAGGATTCAGCTTCCTGTGGAATTGAAGCAGGATTGCTGCTAGGACTCAGCTTTCCTGTGGATTTGAAGCAGGATTGTTCCTAGCATTCAGCTTTCCTGTGGATTTGAAGCAGGATTGCTGCTAGGATTCAGCTTTCCTGTGGATTTGAAGCAGGATTGCTGCTAGGATTCAGCTTCTGTGGAGTTGAAGCAGGATTGTTCCTAGGACTCACCTTTCCTGTGGATTTGAAGCAGGATTGCTGCTAGGATTTCAGTTTCCCATGGAATTCTCTCTTTTTCCCCTTTTCCAGAGTTTGAAGTGAACATCGTGGTCCTCCTGCACGACGACCATCTCATCACAGAGAACTTCCCCCTGAAGCTCTGCAGGATGTGAACATCCACAGGAGAAGCAGAGGATTTTCTGGGGATTCCTCAGAGGGAAAGTGGAACTTTATCCATGCCTGACTTCAGCTGGAGCCATCTCACTTCCTTCTTCCTGTGGGCATTTCTTGTGCTTCCACTTCCCTGTTAACCTGGCCAAGACTTTGCCTCTCTGCATTCCCAATCCTGCTGCCTTCAGCAGCCATGTTTTTCCCAATTTTTCTCATGCAAATCCTGAAAGAATCATTCTGCAGCTTTCTACAGCTTGTAGAAGTATGTAGCAAGTTCCTCTCTTGATTTAATTTTGTGATACTTGCTCCAAAGTCCTTTGAAGACCCCTTAAAACTCTTAAATCCCATTACAGCCATACTGGGAGGGTTTGGGAATTACAAGGTCTTTGAAGGTCTAAAAAATGGTGCTACAACTCTGGCTTGGTGCTGTGGGATCTGTCCCAAGGTGGATGGGAAATGAGTGATTTCAAATCACACCAAGGAAAGTTTGGTCAAACTGGGAACAGGAGTTGGAGGAATTCATTCATGTGTTTGTGACTGTACAGCTTAAAGGAAAAGTAATTCAGTAAGAAATAACCTTCCCAACACAATCAGGTTGTGGATTTTCATGTTGTTTTCATGGAACAACCACAACTTGTGGATTTTCCATTAATTTTCCATGTGGGGTAGAGGCAGGCCCAGTCCATATTATGGAAATTGGAAGTGTAAAGATGAGCACTTAAAAAGGCAGAATTAAGAAAACTAAGAAAAATCAGTTCCTTTGGTTTGTCCAGCAGCACTGCCAAGCAGGAGAATGTAATTCCAGTTTGGGCCCTGGTGTTTTGGGAAGAAAAAGCTGAAATTTTCATTTCAGTGTCTGGGAAGGGGGAAGGGAATGCTGTTTACTGAAACTTAGCACATTTCACTGAGAGCAGGGGGATTTTGGGGAAGAGCTGCAGCTCCCCAAAAATACAGGAAGCTGAAAAGGATTCCAGTGCTGGAATTTTTAGGCCTTAATTCTACAGCTCAGAGAAGTTACTCACCCCTAACTCAGAGTGAGCAGAAATACTACACAAAAACAACGTGTTTGGCTGCAGCAGTAACTTTATTTTTTATTCAAGTGGTAATTAATACACTGTTTAATGAAAGAAGAGTTTAAAACTTCAGCTGGAGGAGATGTAGCAGTGTGGAAAACAAGTGATGCTTGGAATTAGTCAAGGGCTCCTAATCCATGTGATGCTCCCTGGATTCAGACAACAGAATATTTGAGTTTCACTTTAAGATTCTCAGGCTCTGGTCCTCACCTTTTGGCTGTTTGGGACAAATCTGTCTGTGCTGAAGGTGCTCTGGCCACTTCAGACTCAGAAAACAGTGGGAGAAAATTCCCTGAGCTGTTGGAATTCTGCCCCTCCTGCTACTGGTGACCATTCCTGCCCAAAATATAGAAGTGTGGCTTAAAAATCCTTTTAAAAATCCTTAAAAAAAATCCTTCCCATTTAAACAGACCAGCTCTTCAACAAGGGGGGAAATTCAAATTTCAACCTTATTTTGAGATTAAAGAATTTATCCATATGAATAATTAAAAATTCTTGCTTCAAAATGTGACTAAAAGTCATTATTTAAACAATTTGAATTCTCAGCTGTGGATTTATGCAGAGAGAGGAGCTGCAAAGACCACACCAGGCTTCAATCCTGGATTGTTTATGCCAGAGGAAGGGAATGTTTTGAGTTCCAATTCTCTTGGTCCATCCTTTGGGTCACCTACTTGTTTGATATTGGAATAAATCTGAGGGAAAAGCCCCCTCTTCACAAGAATTATGCACTGGCCTTTCAGATAAAATAATTTGGTACTTTCAGTGTCCCTTAGCCAAAAATCCACCAGTTTTGTGTGCTGCCAGCCCTGAACTGCACAGCTTTGGGCAGGAACCAGGAGAAATCCTGGATCTTGGAGTGAAATCCCATGGCCAATAAACCCAGGGTTCTGTGCTGCACCCCCTTTACACCTGGACCTCAGAAGTGTGGGAGTAACAGCAGGAGTAAAAGCAGGCTCAGCTGGACTTGTTCCACGCAGGAAGCTCGGGGAAGTCCTCGGGCAGCAGAGCGTGGACGCGGCAGATGGGGCAGGTGCTGGAATGCTGCTTGAGCCACGTTCGGATGCACTGCGGGGACAGGACAGGGTCACGGGCACAGCTGGGAATCACTGGCACTAAGGGGGAAGGGAGCTCTTCAACCAGGGCTACACCACTCAGATTTGGGGTGGAGAACTGTTCTCCTGCTCTAGTCAGATTCATTCTGCGAGAACAAAGCAGCGTGAGAACAAAAAAGGTAAAGGGAGAAATGGGGAGTTATTCCAGCTCAATCCTGGCTTTTTTACTTCATGAATTTCCACTAGCAGGAGGCAAATACAGAGTTTTGAGGGATAGCCCAACCAGCAATCCCAACCAAATTCATTCTCTGAAGAATCATCTGAAATCCACTCTGGTGAATCATTTCACTTTAAAAACACCTAAAGCTTTCTGACAGGCTGGCTGTGGGTCAAGTTTGGGGGGCAAAGGCTGGAAAAGGAAATTGTGCCCTGTTGTTTAAGCACTGAGGGGTAAGGGGAGGGTGGAGGGGTCGTTTTTGAGGTGGAGATGAGGAACAAGAGCAGAACTCACCTCCCGGTGGAAGTGATGGCCACACTCGAGCTCACAGCAGTCTCTGCTCAGCTCATCGTGACAGATGGTGCAGGGATCCTCACTGCAGGCCTGCCCAGGAAAGCAACACTCAGCCATTTAAAATCAGCAATTAACCAGCACATTCTACTCAATTAACGAGGTCACTAACTTTAACCAAGTCTATTGAAGCTTTTGTACACAAAATAAACGAGGCAATTATTTTTTTTTTCCAGGATTATTCCACGTCTTGTACAAAGCACATGGCAACAACTCCACTGAAACAAAAAACTTACAGCACTGTCCTGCCTTCTCCATTTGGCTTTAGCTGTAGCTCCAGCATTCCCCCAGGGCTGCAGGTTTGGCTGAGAGGGGTTTTTACTGCAGGAGGTTTTAGGGGCGGGCGCTGCCCGGGGAGAGGCGGGGGCGATTCCTTCCACGGGCCCCTCCCTGCCCTGTGCCGGGGGAGCAGGGCCCGGGGGCTGCAGGGCTCTGCCTGCTGGAGCTGCTGCCTGCACAGGGATCAGAAAGGAAGAGTGTCCTTGGGGCTGTGCTGCTCCATGTCCCCCGGGGAAGAGGAGCAGCTGCAGCCCCAGTACCTTGAGCTGCTGGTTCAGGATGAGCTCCGTGGCCTGGCTGAGGATTTCATCCGGGCTCAGGCCGGCCATGCTGCTCCCAAATCTCCTCTGAACATCCCTGATGGAGGCAAGGAGGTCTGAGCTGGAGGGACAGGAAAGGCAGGATCAGGGATGGCCCTGGAGAGCACTGCAGGCTCCCTGCTTGGCCCCAGCTTTTCCCAGGAACTGGAGCCTGCTCCCAGTGACTCTCAGGATCCAGGATGAAACCCCTGAACAACCACCAGAATCATGGAATGCTCTGGGTTGGGAGAGACCTGAAAGCTCATCTCATCCCACCCCTGCCATGGCAGGGACACCTCCCACTGTCCCAGGCTGCTCCCAGCCCCAGTGTCCAACCTGGCCTTGGGCACTGCCAGGGATCCAGGGGCAGCCCCAGCTGCTCTGGGAATGGAATTCCATCCCAGGGCCTGCCCACCCTGCCAGGAACAATTCCTAATTCCCAATATCCCTCCAGCCCTGCCTGTGGCAGTTTAAACCCACTCCCCTTGCCCTGTCCCTCCAGCCCTTGTCAGCAGAACAAAATCCATTCTTTCTGCCCTTCACCCCTGGCTGTTCAGACCTCGTGTCACAGCACTCCTTCAATCCAGTACCTGCTGTAGTTTGGGAATATACTCTGGAGCTGGGCAAAAATATTTTCAATTCTTTTTGGAAGCTTTTTGTTGTCTGGAATTCCAGAAGGCCTCGGTTGCAGAGCTGAGGGATCCTGGTGGGTCTGGTTGGGCTGGACATGCTGGGGGTTACTTCCAGAAATGCCTGATGGGCAGGATGGTGAGATTTTACTGGAATGGGATCCCTCTGGAGCTTTGGGATGTGCCTTCCCAGCTGCAGAAGAAGCCTCAGAGGTGGCAGGTGCTGCCTTAGCTCCCATCTGTGCTTGGAGTGGAGGCTGGGCTGGAGCTTTTCCATCAGAACTGGAAAATGCAGGAAGGGCACTGGGATGTGCAGGTGCCAAGGAATAGGTGACAATGGCAGGGTCACACACGGAAGGTCTGCCTGGCATTGTCTGGGAAACAAACACATTTCACAGGAAACAGTGATTAAAACAAATTCAGCATTTGCAGTGGGAATTGTGACAGGTTTGGTTGTGCCCAGGATCTCAAAGCTGAAATCAGTTTGTCTTAAAAACTCCCTTACATCAGGGCACTTGTTTGACCTCATGGTTATTTCTCTTCAAAAAGGTCACTCTGGTCTTACTGCAGAAAAAATAAATTCCAAATGCACAACAAGAGGCACAAAAGTTGCTCTTTCCCAGTAAATTGGTGGTGATTGAGTTGTCTCCATATTCTGTGTCAGTAAATAGAAAGGACAGACCTAAAAATAAGTGGGGAATTACACAGGAGAGCAGGAGTGGAACTTGCAGAAGCCCAGAAAAAGTGTAATAACAATTTCAAATATTAGACCAGAGGCCTGAATCTAAATTACACCCAGACCAAAAAAAAAAAAAAAAAAACAAACCCCAAAAAAACCCACAAACCAAGATTTTCAACAGAAAAAAAACCCCTAAAACTTAAAAAGGACCAATCAGAGGGGTCAGAAGAAACTGCTTTGGTTTGAACAAAGCATTGGTGGAGCTGTTGGGCCATGAGACAATGGCTGTGCACAGGATTTCTGGGCTGTTCTCATTCCAGAAGCATCCCCAGAAATGGCTCTGCTCCACCTCCTTCCTGCCACACCTGGCTGGGAGCTGAGCTCGCTGTTTGCCATCAGTGACACACAGTGCTGCAGGAATTCCTTTGGGAAAGCTTCCCATGGAAAGGGGGCTCAGGCCTTGTCAGGGGCTGCCCAGGGAGCTTTGGAGTGCCCATCCCTGCAGGTGTCCCCTGGAGGTGGCACTCAGTGCTCTGGGCTGGGGACAAGGTGGCCATGGGGCACAGCTGGGACTGCCTGGGCTGGGAGGGCTTTTCCAGCCTCAGGGATTCTGGGATTTTGCATAATGGGGCTTATCCCAATGATTTTGGGGCTGTTCAACCTGGAGAAGGCTCCAGAGAGCCCCTTCCAGTACCTGAAGGAGATCCAGGAGAGCTGGAGACAGACCTGGGACAAGGGATGGAGGGACAGGAGCCAGGGAATGGCCTTGAGCTGAAGGAGGGCAGGGCTGGATGGGATATTGGGAATCAGGAATTGTTCCCTAGGAGGGTGGGGCTGCCCCTGGAGCCCTGGCAGTGCCCCAGGCCAGGCTGGACACTGGGGCTGGGAGCAGGGGAAGGTGTCAGGGTTGGAACTGGATGATCTTTAAGCTCCCTTCCAACCCAAACCATCCTGGAATTCCAGCATTTTGCTGCTACAGGAACCCTACAATGGACAAAACCATCAGTGAACCATTTCCAACTTTAAATTTAAACAGCCTGAGCCTCTCACAGGAGCTGGGAATGTGCTGCTCCCTGACCTTCCCCAGCTCCATCTCCATCCCCTTTTCCTCTGGAGCATCCCCTGGCTGCAGGGAGAGCTGGGTGTGTCCAAGGCTGCAATTCCAGTTCTCCTGGAATTCCAGCTCTCCTCCCAGCCCTGCCAGCCAAGCCAAGGGAAATGCCAGGGCTGGAGCTGCTGTGGAAGGTGGGACACTCACCACAAGGCCCTGAGGCCAAGGAAAATCCACAATTTCCACTTTACTGAGGCAGTTCCGGGCCCCGTTCTTCACCTGCTCAATTTTCTCCTCATACTCAGCCTGCAGAAGGAGAACCAACCATCAGCACCAACCTGAGCTCCCTCCTCCTTAAAAATCACATTTCACAGTGAACTTCTCACAGAGTTCCCTGGTTCTTTTTTTTTTTTTTTTTTAAGAAGTTCCATGGATTTCAAAAGGTCACCAACAAAAATAACAGACCTGTTAATGTGGTGTCGTGGTTTGGAATAGGAGGAAATCTAGGGAAGTGATGCAAAAATCTTAAAATTAAATTAATTAAAATTAAATTAAATCTTAAAATTCGTAAAATCTCAAATTAACGAACCCAAACCACTACATGTGGGGACCCAATTTTGAAGCAAGTGTATCAAGGGCAGATTTCTGCCTTTAAAAAAGGGAATATATCCACTAGAAACTACCAACCTGGACTCCAAACTGTCTCTTTCTTTTGCAATTAAAAAAATTCCCCTCAGCATTTGGAGGACAAGCTACTGGTGTTTTAAAAACCAAACACAATGTCATTTAATGCTTTCATTTCCAAAGTTCAACTGAGAAGCTGATGGAGAGAAATGAAGTTTTACCTCAACTTTTTCCAGTTGTTTCTTGACATTTGAAATAAATATTTCCCAGGAATCAATCTGGGACTTCAACACAGGAGCTGCTGAAGCTGAGCTGCTGGAATATTGAGGATTTACAGTTAAACTCCAACATTCCCATTATTTTTAAGACCAGTGGTGTTGGCCCAACAGTTCCTCCCTCAACAATTAATCCCAGTTAAAGTTTTCATGGGATTTCAGGTTAAAATCAGTTACACTGCAGCCCTTTTCCAGGGATACTGGGCAGGAATAACTGGAATAATAATAATAATAATAATAATAATAATAATAATAATAATAATAATAATAATAATTATTATTATTATTATTACCACCCAGATAATCTGATTTTCCCAGCTCAGAAAGACACAAGAATAAGGATGAGACTCAATTTCCAGCTGAATTTTGTTTGGGGCAATATTATTTACCCCCAACTCTGTGCACTTTTATATTATTATTATTATCATCATCATTATTATTATTATAATTATTCATATAAATACCATATATTCAATATAAGTACAGAAAATAAAAATTATAGTCGATATAATGATAGGATTTTAAATAAATATAATACAGTAATTAATTAACAAGTAGGAGTACTGGAATTCCTGGTGGGAACTCCCAGTACCTGCTCCATGCCTTCAGCATCCTGAGATTTCCCTCTGCCTTGGCAATGGTCCCTTTGAGCTTCCAGATTTCAGTTTCCTTCCAGGTCTGCAGCACTGAGACCTGTGACAAAAAAAGAATAAAAATAAACAAACCAACAAAAAATGAAGAAAAAACCAAAACAAACCAACAAAAAAACCCCACAAAAAACCAAAAAACAAACAAACAAACAAATAATCCCACCAAAAACACCCATCACAAAAAAAAACCCACCAAAAAAACCCCAAAACAACAACAAAAAAACCCAAACAAAACAAAAAAAAACCCTCACCAAAAACAAGTTAAAAAAACAAGAAAAAGAAAACTTAAACCAGGTTTTAATAAGAATTTAAACAAGAGTTTGAGGGTACAAAGTGCACACACTGTTCCTACAGTGAGGAATTTTCAAGTGGAATTTCCATCCTTGGCATTTCCAATATTTAATCACCATCTTTGATATCATTTCCCCACCCCCAACCAGCACAACCCCAGCTCTAACAAAAGGTTTTTAAGGATTTTTTTGGTTGTACCTCTGCTTTAACAGCTCTTTTCTCACACTCCTGGCTGTCATCTTGACTCTTTTTTATCAGCTCTTCCAATTTTCCTTTCTCATTAGCAAATTTATTACTGTGAAAGAAAAAGAAATTAAATATTTGAGTAACATTCACAGCAGAGCAGTATTATAAATTTATGCCATTTTAGAGGTTTTTTCCAGCTCCTCAGTGTCATGTAATCAAAGGAAATGCATGAGAGTATGATTTTCTTTATTCTAAATATTAATATTTACCCATGGCAAATAAAAGCAAACTAACTCAGAGTAAGAAGTATGGGTTAAAGTGCTTATTTTCCCCTAAGCCTTTACCCAGAGTGAAGCAGAAAAATGTAGATATTGCTGAAAGGGACATGAGTTTTACCTGGTCTCCAGAAATGTATTTAAACATGCATTATATTGTTTTTCCTTGTCATCAATGGTCTTCAAATACCTACAGGAATGAAACATTTATTGAGCATATTTATTAGCAAATATGGAACATGTTCTTCTATAACCACCAGGACAATCTGCAGGTTTTAGATCCTGTTTAATCCCTGAGGAATTATGGAATTCCCACCCCTGGAGGTGTCCAAGCTCAGGCTGGAGCAACCTGGGACAGTGAGAGGAGTGGAAATAAATGGTCTTTAAGGTCCATCCCAACCCAAACTACTCAGGGATTCCATTCTAAATACATTTAAATTTATTGCTAATAAAGCAGTGATTGAGATAAAACCAGGCTGATGATTTTTAAGAAGAGATTTGGCCCAAACTACTTAAGATAAAACAAAGGCATTCAAGAACCAAAGTCTGGGCCTGTAAACTGAGAGAGGACATTAAAATACAGTAGGAATTGTCAAATCTGATCAGGAAAATCATTGCTAAATCAGTTTCATCAGTTATCTAAAAGCTATTTGAGATGTTTATCTGTAATGTGCTAAAAAAAATCAAAATAAGAAAGTGGCCATGTCCATATTTCAGCCTAATACTGAGAAAAAATGTCTGGCTGGTTCCACAGCCAAGGATTACATTTCTTTAAAGACTCTGAAGTCTTCAGACTGTCAGAATGAGGGGATGTGAATCTATTTACAGCTGTACCTCTCATTGGTGTCTGATTGTTTTTTAACTGTGCCCTTCAGTGCTTTTAAGTTTTCTCGATTTTCTTTCTTTTCCTGCTGCCATTTCTTCATTTGTGTTTCTGAGTCTTGGTGGAACCAATCCAGCTCATTCTGGGACACCTGGAGGCAGAAGAGAAAACTTCTTTTCTGAAAATTGTGGTTTATTCAGGTAAAAGTTGGAGCAGGCTGAGGATATTTGGCTCTTAATTACAATACTCCAATAGTAATTCAACCCAAAAACCCAAAACTATTACTGTTACTTTACCAACAAATATAAATAAACAAGTTATATACAAAAAAATTCCTTTAAAGAGTTTTAAGCCAATACCTGATGTCCTTTAGATAAAACATATCAACAATAAACAATCTAACACACCTCAGTAAAACAGTTCGTATCACAAGTACACCAGACACCAAAACAAACATCACTGTGATTTCTCACACATTTTAACCAAACAATTCAAATTTAGTAACACCCATTAGTACTCTCCCAAGAATCAGAAGAACTACCTTATATCTACAAAATCAATTCATAATTACAAAGCCCAGATCAGGGCTGAATCAGGGAGTGCTGGAATGGCTGGGTGGGAAGGACCCCTCCCACCATCCCAGGCTGCTCCAAGCTCCTGGCCACTGCAGGGATCCCAAACTCTGGGAAGGTTGGGATCATGGGGAAAGCTTTACCTCAGTCTCTTCAATACTTTTTTTCAGGAGCTCTTCCAAAGCAGTAATTTCCTCCAAGCTCCTGCTCTGTGACTGCTCAAATTTCTCCTCTGCTTCTCTGAGCTGTTCTTTCAACACCTGGTGCTCCTTTTCCACACGGAGAATATCTCCCTGGAAATTAATCAGTTACAAAAACCAGCTTGATTTATGCCTGTTCCCAGTTCAAAGGTCACATTTTCTCACTTTTATCTCTTGGTACAGACATAAACCTGCCATTAACACCACTCTGAACTGTCTCAATGCCCAAATGGAATATTTAAATCCAGGTTTTGAGAGAGGAAATACCTCATAAACATTCAACATCTGAATAGCTTAGAATAAAACAATCAGAACAAATATCAAATATCAGAGCAAAGCTCAAAAATCATTTCCTTGTAGGGCTGGGTGATGTTTCCAGGAACATCACAGCACACAAAAACACCCAAACAACCCAAAATACAAAATATCTGTTAAAAACCTGTTGCTTTCGGAGGACTTTCATTTAATTGTTCAGTTTTTGGACATTTCTTTAACCTCCTTCATGAGAAATGTAAACCAGGATGCAGAGAACTTACTTGTTGATTTTCAAATGGATGGAAAGGCAAAGTATTGGTTTCCCTATCAGCAACTTCCTGATTTACCTAGAACACAAAAAAAAATATAGAATTTGATTTAAAATCTTCTCAGTTCATAGATGAGCTGCTCTGGTTTGGAGCTTTTATACCTCACTGAGGGTTTTATAAATCCAACTCTAATCCAAGCCTATAAATGATGTGGGAAAACATTGTGCAGGTGTTTCTAAAAGGGATTTTATTTTTCTTTCCCTGATTTCATTGACCATGAGCAATTCCAGGGAGTTCCGTGGGTCTTTAAACAAAGCCATGCTCTAAATGTCTGAAAAATGAAGATTTGTAGGAGGTGTCTCACCCTCCTGGCAGGGAGTGGTAGAGAGTGAGGTCCCCTCTGAGCCTCCTCTCTTCTCCACAAATCCAAATCCTTAAATGTTGTGGAAGTGAAAATAAATCCCTGAACTCATCACAAAAGGAAAAAAACAATGACACAGAATAACTTTGCTTCATCTCTAAAGTGAAGCTGAAACTTTTGTGCAGCAGTTCCCTGTGTGATATCCAGGGAAAAAAGAGCTGCAAAAACTTCAGGAACAACAAAATTCAGTGAGCAGCTCTGAAGAATTACAAATGAGAAGTAAGTAATCACAGAAAGTGGCAGCAACTGAAACTGAAAGTTCTCAGGAACTTAAACTGAAAGTTCTCAGGATTCATGGAATGACTTGAGTTGGAAGGGACCTTAAAACTAATCCAGTGCCATGTGGAAAGGTTTAATTTTAGTCCATTAACTAGGCCTGGAATCTGTAAGTCTGGGATAAAAACACAAAGATGGAAGAGCTCTACACCAGGGATAAAACAGAGATTTTTAGTAGGAATCTCCTAGGGAGAAAAAGGAGATGCAAATCTCGACTTAGGCACGGAAGGGACCTTGAAGCTCATCCAGTGCCACCCCTTCCATGGCAGGGACACCTCCCACTGTCCCAGGCTGCTCCCAATGTCCAACCAGGCCTTGGGCACTGCCAGGGATCCAGGGGCAGCCCCAGCTGCTCTGGGAATTCCATCCCAGCCCCTCACAGGGAACAATTCCTAATTCCCAACATCCCATCCAGCCCTGCCCTCTGGCACTGGGAGCCATTCCCTGTGTCCTGTCCCTCCATCCCCTGGAAATTGTCTCTCTCCAGCTTTCCTGGGGCTCCTCCAGGCCCTGCAAGGCCCCCCTGAGCTCCCCCCAAAGCTTCTCCTGTGCAGGTGAACAATCCCAGCTGTGCCAGCCTTTCCTCCCACCAGAGCTGCCCCATCCCTCTGCTCATCCTGGTGGCCATAAAATCTCTCCAGCACTGTTCCCACTCCTTACCTGAACAGCCACCATCCTTGTGTGAGGATTGCTCTTCATCCCGGGTTTATTTCTCCTTCCTTTTTCCTTTTTAACACATTTACCTTCCTCAGCTTCACCTGAACCATTTGGAAAGGCAGAATTCTTCTTATCCCATTTCTCCAAACAGCCCCAAAGGCCTTTGTACTCCTGGATTTCACCTGGCACAAACCCCTCAGGGCCATGTTTTCCAGCTGGAATTGCTGATTCCTGATTTTCCTGAGGAGCTGCAGGATCAGCATAAATAAACCCAGCCTGTGCCAGGGGCAATATTCCATATTGATAACCCCAGGAGCTCTGAGGTAAAAACACAGCCGGGCCTGCAGGCTCGAAGCCCTTCAGTAAAACACCCGAAAATGGAGTCTCATTTCCCATGGAATCAACATTTTCATTTTGCAGAGGGTTCCCAGGAGTGCAGGGGGCAGGGAAGGAGCAGGGCAAATACTGTGGGATGTGATAATCTGGTAAATCAGGAGCTGCTGCCAAAGGGGCATCCAAAGGGTACGAGAGAGGCTTGAACTCCTGGGCATAGGGATTCAGGGGCAGCTTGCTGTGGGAAGAATTGCCTTGGAATTCCCCAGGTGGATTTTCCTTTTTATTCCCAGGCTCATTTCTGCTTGGATTTCCTTCAAAAAGGACTGAGTGCTTCCTTAGTCCAATCAGATTATCCACCATGATGAAACGAAGGGATTTCAGCAGGAAGGGCTCCAGGCCGCCTTCATCTTCCACCACCTTCCGAGTTTCCTCAGGGAAATTTTCATATTCCCCAATCAGTAACTTATTATTTATTTCCAGAGGGCCATGTTCTTCCAAGATTTGAGTGAAATAACTTGAAAAACAAAGAGAATTGTTATAATTAATTAAAGTTTTTTAATGCATTCCTTCAATCCATTTAATCCATTCCTTCATAGACACACTACACACACCAGGATTCCAATTAATCCAAAAAATTATTAAAATTATGAAGTAACATTCAAGCCCCTGAATCTGCTGAGTACAGAAATTTATACTCACTCATATAAATTCTCAGAGATTGGATCTGGATTATTATTATTATTCATTTGATAACTGTTACTATTTGAAATATTATAGCGAGCTTCGAATTCCTCCAGTTGCTCCCGGAGATATTCTGGGATTACAAAGGGTTCATTTGGAAAATCTCTGTACCTTAAAAATCAGAAAAAAAAAAAAAATCAAGTTAACCCAGCCTTGGTGTTTTTAAGAGATTCTTCTCCAGCAATTTGGAGTTTGGGCAATAGAAGCAGAAGCAAATACTCACAAATTATTTTCTTCTATAACTATCTTCTCTTCTTCTCGTGGTGCTGTACTAACTCCACTGGATAATACTAAAATAGACTAATTAAAAACAGATTTATTTTAGTTTTTACCTCACAAAAACTCCTGTAAAATAATCCACAGCAAAGACCAGGAGTAACTTATTTACACCGAATTGTGTTTAAATTCATCATGCTCATTATGAGCTGCAAAATTTCCAGGTAAAATTATTAGTGCTAAGCCATAGCTTAATTAATTCTTAATTTAAAGTTATTAATTCCTTCTTCAGAACTTATTTGGAAAAAAGAAATTGGTATATTCAACCCCAAATCCCTTTTTTTTACCAATTTCATCAAAATTTAATTAAACTTTCTTTTAAATTTGAGGCTGTAACAAATTTACCACAAGCAGGAGTTATCCCTAATTCCACATGTGACTCTGGTTTTTATTATATCTGCCTAAACCATTACAGACATTTTAGTTGCCTTCATTTTTATTATCTAGTAATTTAGAAATACACAAATAAATGCACCTAAGTCAGAGAAATAAAACCTGAGGAAAAATCTGAAGTTTACTCTTGAAATTCTAGAAAAATGATAAAGGGGTGAAGGCATGACACTGGATCTGAAGTTTTCAATAAAGCAAAATCCTCCAAAAAGCAGCAGAAAATTCAGGCAGAATAATATTCCAATAAAATCTATAAAATAATGAATAATTAATAACATTCCTGAGCATGAAATGGAGTTTTTGCACTGAATTCCCATCTTCCCACAAAGAATTAAATTAAAATCACAACAACAATTCAGAATTAAGCCAGTGGAAGGTGCCTCCAGTCAGAGCCAAAGTTAGTCATAAATAAATTTTAAAATAGCTTTTATACTGATAAATTTCAACAAAACTGTATCATTTAAGGCTTAACAGCTTAATTTTACTTCAGGAAAAGCTACTTCAGTAAGGAATCTCCTCAAGGTATTTACAAAAACAGCTCCTATCCACCTAAATGCCAGAAATTCTAAAAAATCCCAATTTTTAGGTGTGTTTTTAGTAGTAAATAAATGGTAGCTGCTTGGTAATAGCTGCTTTAGCAGCTTCCAAAGTTACTGACCTTTGAATCTTTCAAATTCTTCTTCCTGTTTTTGTTTTTAACTTTGATTTCATTATTCTGAAACAGAAAAGAAAATGAAGGCACAGGATTGGCAAATGTTGCTTCAGTTTTCCAAGAAAGACAAAGATGAAGGAACTGAAATTTGAATTAATTCTTTAAAAGGATTGGGATTACACAAGAACTCAGTAATTACAGGTTATTTTAAGCTGTAACACTGAAATCAAAGCAGTTTCCTTGTGCTGGTTTTTATTTCATTCTTGGATTTTCCCAATTCATGAAATGAAAAAGCAACAAAATTCTGCACTTTATTAATGTGTACATTAATTAACTCTAAAGCTTTATTCTGAATTGAAAGTAAATCATGGGTTAGTAAAGGTAAATTTAACTGCAGACAAATGAGGGTGCCTCAAACACAGAATTAACTGAAATCCAAAATCTATTTCTGCCAATTGGGATGGATTTTAATGACAACATCAATCAAAAAGTGATTCAGAATGAGGCACACTTGGAAAATTATTATTAAATAACTCAAATATCAAATAATTTAAGAAAAGGGAGGTAAAACAAGAGATTAAATTTCCTATAAATCTGGAAGGCCAAGCTGCAAAATATTTCCTTTTCTAAAACAGCAAAAAGTTCTTTCTGAGCTGAGGTCAAAGAGAAGTGAAGCTCACTTACTGATAAATTCTCATTTCCCTGCTTCTTTAATATAATGGTTGGATCATCTGTTGAAAGGATAAAAGTCATGGTGATTGATGGAAATAATAATATTTCAATTAATTTACAATTTAACTGTGAAATCACAGGAATTATTGCTCTAATCCTTTATCCAACACCACCAAAGCAGCTCCAAAACTGCAGCTGCAGAACTTTAACGTTAAAACTGCACAATAAAAATTAACTTTTATTGGAAATGTTTGATCCCTTTGCCTACTCACCCATTTTATCAAAGAATTCATCTAAAGCTTGATGGAGGTCTGGAAAATGTTCTCTGTTTTCTTCTAAAAGCCATATAAAACAACGGGATTTCTCTAGGGGAGGGGTGAGGAAATAATCACAAATTTCTTGCTTTTCACCATCAGCTGCCACATAATCAAATTTACTGCCATATTTCTGGTTCCACAGTGGAGTTAAAATAGAAAAGTCAAGCTCTTGCAGAACCTGGCCATATTGAAGGAGAAAGTTTTCTGTAGCTGTCAGACCTGAAAAAGATGGAAAAAAATCCCAATATTTCATTCCAGCTTTAAATTTTTAATGTGTAAAATGTGATATTCCTCTTCAAAGAGCAAGAGTTTGCTCTAGAAATTCAATGTACAGATGATGTGAGAGCTTTTGTGTCTTGGAAATGTATACAAAAAATGAGCAATGGGGTTGACAGAAATTCTACTCTCTCCAATTACTGTTTGTATAATAACAACAAGATTTGGATCTATTCTATTAATAGATAGAATAGAATAGAATTTTAAGAATTCTATGAATTCTTGGAAGGATATGGATGTGATAAAGTAAAATGTCCAAACCCCAAAAGTCCATATTTTTTTTCCATTATAAATCCAACAGGAAACCGCAGAGCACCAACATGAAATTATTTCCAAGTTTAATGGCAAAACCCCACCATTATTTACTCTCCAAAACCAGATTATTGCCACAAATATCAGCATTTAAGCCCAGTCTGGAATTTTAAGACCATTTAAAAATCGTTGAATTTTCTCTGCCAAATCCCTGCAGAGCTCCTGAGCCACCCAAGCTGTGTTCCCCTCTGGAAAGCAGGGAAAAGACAAGGAGAATTTTTACTTTGCTGTTTCAAATGAGGGGAAAAAAGAGAATTTGCTGTGCTGCTCAGAACCCACCCAGGTGATCCAGGTGCTGCAGCCACTTGTGCACTTTGGGATCCACCTCTCCCAGCTGGCTCAGCACGTGCAGGAACCCCCTGCTCTGCACCCGCCCTTTCTCCTGGATTAAGGAGCTCAGGAGCTGCTCCAGCACCTCCTGGGGAGAGCTGCTAATTTGGGAATATGAGGTGAAATCCTCCTCTCTGATCACACCCCAGGCCAGTAATTCCTTTAATAATTTGGCAGTGTCAGGGACAGCAGCTTTGATCTGCTCGGAATTGCGCCGGATGTGCTGCAAGACCTGGTCCCCAGCGTATAAATCCTGGCCAGAACCTGGAAAATTCAAAATATGCAATTAAAAGAAGCACAAAAGCAGCAAGATTTCATTGTCCTTACCACAATTCCAATTTAAAAAGCAACTTTAAAAAGCTTAAAAAACTTCAAAAATCTTAAAAAACTTTTAAAAGCTTAAAAAAACTTAAACATTTAAACCAACTTAAAAAGCACAGATAATTTGAGTTAAGTGGTGTTTCTAATTATTTCTCTTACACTGAAAATTACAGGATTTAAGGAATTATTTTTTCAATACATCCTGAGCATTATGGATTTGATCCAACGTTGATTTAAATTTTTGTTTAAAGAAACAAAAACACCTTGCCCAGATTTTAGGATGAGGTCACAGTGACCTGCAGTGGCTCCAAGAATCACAACTAAAGATGAGCCAGAGAAAAGGAGAGAGCAAAGACTAAAAAAAAAAACCAAACAGGAAAGAAATGAAATTATAGTAATAAATGGTTTTACAAATCCACAGGGAAGCCAAATTCTCCCAAATTTTCAGGATATGCCATTGAACAGGGAACAGGCACCCAGAGAACACCAAGCATGGGATTAAAAAAATACACCCAGAGTATTTAACAGGGAATCCTAGGAAATTATAAATTAATTATATCCCAGATTGATAATGCAGACAAAAAAATATTTCCAACTTCCCCCCTTTTTCCTTGCCCTGAGAAGCTGCAGGGAAGTTCCCAGCTCTGGAATATGGAGCAGCCAACATCCAGCAAGGCAAAAGCTGAAGCCTTAAATGCCTACAAAGTCACAGACTGAAATGTTTTTATTTTCCCCAATCATATGAAATGCACTTTTCAAGTAACTGCAGGTAGGAGATCAGTCTTTCTTTATTTGAGATATTTTTTTCCCTAAGAGTGTCCCAAGGTGCTTTTCCTGAAATCCCTTTTCAATGGGTTCACTCAGAATTGGAGCCTTTCCCCTCTCCAGGCTGATTCTGCAGGAACCAGCCAAGGAAAAAAAAAATTTAAAAAATCAAGGTTTTCTACAAGGAATAAAACCACACAGGAATGAAACCACACAGTAACATCCCCCAGATGTTTGGACAATAAAAACAGAAGCTAAATAAAATTTGTCTGAAGTAAAAATGCAAGTCTTTCACAGGGGGGTGATGCTCAGTATGAGGATTCTGCTGTGAATGAGCTGGGGTTACTCAGAATGCTGATCCCATTGCTTTGTGCTAACTCAGAATCCCAGAATCCCAGGACAACTGAGGCTGGAAAAGCCTTCCATGACCATCACACCCAACCTTTGATCCCCACCTTGTCCCAGCCCAGAGCTCCAAGTGCCACCTCCTTCCTTGGGACAGCCCAGGCATGGGGACCCCAAACCTCCCATTCCAATGCTCACCCTTTCCATGGAGAAATCAGCCCAAAAATCCCCATTTTCACCTACCCCTGTGCTGGATGAACTGGGATTGCTCATTTCCCTCCTCCTTTTCCTCAGCTTTTTTCCTGGCAGAATTCCTGGCCTCTTCTCGCGCTCGTTTTCGTCGCTGTTTCTTTTCTTGCTTCATTTTTATCTTCCTAAGACTGCAAAAAGCAATTCAGCAGCCAGCCAAACGTTAATTGAGGTTCAAATATCACACTGAAAAGTACAAATGGAATAAAGGTGGTCTTCATTTAGAAGCAGAGACCACAAAACTTCATAAAAATATCGATGTCCTCAAGATGTAACAACTTTTACTCCCTTTAAAGATGTCTAAATTAGAACTGGCTTCAATACTCTTAATTTATAACTCAGCATTTTCAACCAAATATTAACATTTTAATCCTTTCCTTTTTAAAAATCTGTTTTGTTCATCCTCTCAGCTTGATTCCTCATTATTTAAAAGTTACCTGACCAAAAAATTGAAAACTCAGTTATGTCAAATGTAGTAGTAACTGCAGCAGCAGCATTAAATACATTTTTATTTACACTTTCTAAACATTCACACAAAAAAAATTCTGAGGAACAATTTTAATGCTTTAACCATTGGATTATAATGGATTTTACCAGACTTCTTTGGTCTATCAAGGGCAAGGATAACTTTCCAAAACATTTGTAAAAAGGCATGAAAATCCCTCCTACTTTGCTCTCAAATCAATTCAAACAGGACAAATCTTACCTTGAACATTTCTGTTTTATACAGGCTCTCGGTGGTTCCTTGAGTTTTGGGATTTTTTGTTCAAACTACCAAAATAAGGGATAGGACAGGAATTAAATTTGGGTTGTGACACAACAAACCCCACAATCATTTCTGCCTCTCTCAGGTCAATACTGCCCTGGGGAGAATCCATCATCTGAGGAGGATTCTCAATTTTCCTGTGCCTCTGGGGGTTATTCCTGAAGGATTATTGAATTCATTGAATTCCACTCCCACCCATGACAATCTGACCAACCCAAGGCCATTCCTGCTCCACTAGAACAGGAAATTCATATTCCTAAATAATCCTCACATTCTGTTAAGACAGCACAATTTTTTTTTTCCAGTAACATTCTCATCTTCACTTTATCCCCCTTAAGATTCTGATTATTTCATATAAAACATGACCATACTTACTTCACATTTTACCAGCCCAGAAGAACTGAAAATAACTATTTTTGAAATAAGGCCTTTACAGTCAGGAGTAAAACACATTTCCTTAAGGAAATCCTGCAGGAGAAAAGGACACACACAACAAAGGCATTTAAATCCACACACCATTTATATCCCTGCACAAATTAATTCCTCAATTTGAGGTGACCAAAGCAATTAAAGGAAGCACAATCCCAAATTCTTCCTGGATGCTGACTTGGGAAGGGCTAAAAATCAAAAATAATGGAAAATCTGTGGCATCTTTTATTCTTTTACTCCCTCCTCCAATTTCACACCCAAGAGTCAACTTCCAGAATAATTTTAGGAGTTCCAGATTTCCCTTCATTTTATCCTGGCTGCTGAATTTTGTGGAATTCCTTGATACATCTCAATGCTATGATCTTAAAAAAAAATAAAAATTCCAGTCTGGCAAAGGCCTCACCTTATCATTTTTATCACTGTAGCTTGTTGTTTTCAGCTTTTTCCAGCAGCTGATGTGGAATTCCACTCTGCACTGCTGACAGCAAATAACACGTATAAAACCCTAAAAATGGCAAAAATGGAACATTTTAAAATAAAACCACAACAAAAAGCAGTGCTCAGCTTAGCAGATCATATAAAAAGGGGCAGAATACATCAAGTTTACTTCTCAAACTTTTCTCAACTGAAAACTTACCTTAAAGTCTGGGTCTGTAAAATATATTTGGATTTTGGAGTAGCCATGGCACTGCTGATATCGACAAACAGCATCTGGCTCTGGAGGGAATTTACATTCCTCAATATAATTCCTTAAAGCCATCTGGAAAACACAGAATTATCAGAGACAAAGTGCACAGAACCAGGAAAATATTCAACTTCTACTCACAAACTCCTGGGGTCTGCAGTGAAACACATCCCTCCAGGCAAAGCAGTGACTAATCCCAAAAAACCCAACTCTTTTCTACTGAAAGCCAGGCAAGATTGGCCTTTTATGGCCAAAATATTCCAGGGATTGCTTGAAGTGCTGGCAGCTGAGTGCTCACAGCTTCAAACAGCCAGAAAAATGCAGGTTTGTCCGGAGCCTGTGTCCCACATCCTGCCCCATTCCAAAGGGTTTTATCATTGTCCAAATGATTGAACAGATTATGGGGCAGAAATGGAGTTTTTTTGGCCATTTCTGAAGATTCCCAGCATTTCCAGAGTGCCCCACCTGGCACCTGGGCTAAGGACCAAGCTCAGAGCTGGCCCTGGGGAACCAGGGAGGTCTCCCAGGATCATTTCTGAGGGGAAGACATCACAGTGGCTTCATGTGAAACCAGGGCAGGGCTGGAACTGATGCCTCAGGTTTGAGCTTTTCTATTTTTCAGATTCTGTGCTGCTTTAGTGTGTGGGTCTGGGCTTCACATGAGGGGATGGTGAGCTCTCTGCACAGAGCAGGGAGACAAAACAATTCCTGCTCCAGCTGGGCACCAAAGACAAATGATCCAAATCTCAGGCCCAAGAGCACAACCAACATGGGCTGGAGAGAGAAAAACAAGCAGGATGGAACTGCCTGGGCTAAAGCTGGGATGGGACAATGAACTCCAAGGTGCAAATGGAGCAGAACTTGTCAAAGTGAGAGCCCCCGGGAGCGGCCGTGCATTTTGGGGCCATTTTGGGTCATCTTGGGTGCAGCCCTGGCTGGGCTCTGGTGCTGCCCAAGGTGGATCCATGGAGGCCTTTGAATAAATCCCTGCTTTATACTTTAGCTCTGTCCAGCTTCTGCTCCAGGGCAGCCTGCACAAGGCAGCAGAAGTGAGCCCAGATCAATAAAACACACCAAGAACAGAGCCCTGACAAAGCCTGGCAGATATCTGCATTATCCAGAGGTCCCAGACCATGGATGGATGTACCCAGATTGTCTCTGAGAAATCCTGAGGTTGGTTTTTGGCAGGAAAAAGCCCAGAAATCCTGTTTCTACCACAAACTCTGCAGGTCTGGGGAGTTTGGCCAAGTGAAAAACCTTCCAAGTTCTGCTGTGTCAAAAATCCCTCTGTGCAGAGCAGCTCCTGGTGCCAGATTTTTCCAGTCAAACAGGGAATTTTACCACATAAATCCCAGTGTTTTATCCAGGAACTCCACGGTCGAAGTCTCCTGGTTTGGATTCAAATTTTCAACTTCTTGTTTTTGCCAGCTCAGATTTTTAACTGGCTCTACCCAGAATTCTGTTATGTGCTCACACCTGAAAGTTTGAGAGCGTGCAAGGAAGAGAATCAAACATTATCCCAAAATCCTTGGGGCTGGAAAAGAGCTCCAAAATCTAACCTGTGACACATCCCCACCTTGTCCCTGAGTGTCTCACCCAGGTCCTGCCTGGACAATTCTGATAAATGATAAATGACAAATGGAAAAATGATAAAAAATAATAAACAAAAAATGGTAAACAAAAACTGATGGAAAATGATAAATGGAAAATGATAAATGGAAAATGGCTACACCTGGTGAGCTCAAACAAAGCTTGTTCTCCAAACCCAGTGGCCTGTGGAAACTGCACAATTCCCATTGTGGAAAAAGGAGAACTGGAATTTACCCAAGTGGAATTTCAGCCCAGTGTCCTGCCAGCCCAGCCAGCTCACTTTGAGGTCTCAGAGCCTGACACAACTCCTGCATTGCTGCTCCCCATCCTTCCTTCAGCCCACATCTCCCTTGGATCTTGACAGGGAGGAGCAGGACAACTTTCTGTTTGTATTTTTTAATTTTAAACATACCTGTAAATGCTCTATTCGTGTCTCCTTAATGACCTCAGTTGTTCCTGGCCAGGTTAAAACTCCAGGGACAATCTTGAAATCAATCATCAGCTTTGACCTCAGGAACTGGTCGAGGGCACGAGCAAACCTGGAGTTTGGAACAGATAAATCCCACTCAGATCTCCTGGGAGCAACTTCCTACAGCTTCCACCACCCAGGAGCAAACAGTGGTGACTGAGAGCATGGGGGATGAGACATCACCTGGCTCATTAAATGTTGGGTTTTGGGGGTTTTTTTGATTTTGTTAAGGTTGGGATTGAAGTGTTTGAGATGGTATTTTGTGTTTAGATTTAGATGTTTATAATTTTCCATCTACATTATAGTTTTATAAATTGTGAGTTCTATAGTATTTTACTAATAAGTTACAAAATGGTTAATTATTTTTTTCTATGAGGTTTTTAAGGTTAAATTGTCAAATTAAGAAATGACACAAATGATTTTTACTTTTAACTTAATAACTAATTATTCATGTCTTGTAATGTGCAGTTATTTGTCTAATTATATAACACTACTTAAACTTATGAAGGTGAAGTAGAAGAAGGTGAAGCTTCTGCTTTAAAACTTTTATCTTGTTCTATATATATTACTATCTTCTAAAACTTTTAAGTTTTCTACCTAGTGACATTACACACTTCTAATTAAACTACACACTCATAATCTTAGTGTTATTAATTAATTTTGGAAGTCTTCTCTATGGCTTTAGGTTAAGTGAAGTGTTCTCTTAAGGGTCTGTGTCTTTCAGCACAGAAAGTTTAAAATTCTCAGTATCCAGGGTTCCAACATTTAAGTTTTCTGTTTATCTTTGAGGTAACCAAAGGTGTGAGGCAGGAAGGGAGGCAGGCAGGGATGTGGGAATTCAGGGTGGGGACAGGAGGGACACCAGGGACTGAGCAGGAGGGGACACAGCACTCTGCTTTGGCTTTTCCCTGAGCTCAGAGAGTGGGAATGGCTCTGCCTGGATGAGCCTGGCTGGCCACAGGTGGGAAATGGATTTGTAGAAAATTTTTAGAACTTGACAGAAGGTTTACATAGTATGGATTTCTATGTAAACTTTGAGATAAGAAATGCTGACTTAGAAACATTATGGAATAGGATAGATATTGTTGAGAGAGAAATGGAATTGGAAGTAAGTTTTAAAAGGTGGTTTTGTAAATAAGACTAGATATTGTGGAGAACTAGAACTACCAAAAATATGTTGTAGTAAGATTTATGAGGGGTAATTTTAGATGACTGGTTTTTAGTTGGCTTCTGATTGTGATGGTGTGAATTATGACATCTGTATTGTCTCAGCCTTCACCTGAGACTGAAAATGGAATAAAAGCTTTTAAAAGACCTCTCAGTTGCCCCATCTCTGGGTCAGAAAAAGGCTTAATCCAACAGCCAGAGGTGTTGTCACCTGTGCAGGGACTTTTTTTGGGGTCAAGACTGCCAGGGCAATGAGCCACAACCACAGGAGTGGGATGCAGATCCCAGGAAGGAGGAATTCCCTCTGAGCATCCACCACCCCTGAGCAGGTGCTCTGAGCTACCCCACAGCAGGAGGGGAGAAGGCTCAGCAGCAGAATTCCTTGATTTGGCATTATTTTGGCAAGGGGGGCAGGGAGGTGGGGGCTGCTCCCTGAGGAATGGCAGAGCCCCAGGTCCAGTTGGAGCCAACACAGCCAGCCCAGCCCAGCTGTGCTTTCCTCAAGGAAAGCAGGATAGAAGGAAAAACATCCTGCACAAAACCTCTTTTTTTTTAACCTGTGAGGAGCAGGGGGCAAAAAACTCCCCCATTGCCCATCCCTGTGGGCAGCTCAGAGAGAGAAGAGTCAGGAATGAGGGAGTGAATTCCAGCCTGGGATAAAGGAGGGGAGGAGAAAGGTGATTTTAGTTGTTGTACTCTGTTTCCCACTCTCCAGTTCTGTTTTAATGGACAATAAGTTATTTTTCCTGATGTTGAGTGTTTCCTGTGAGTCACTAGGAAATGGTCTCCCAGTCTTTACCTCCAGCCTGGAGCTTTCCCATGGAATTTCTGCCCTCTCCCCCAGAGGAGCAGGATCCCAGCTGGATAAGCAGCTCCCAGCCAGCCCACCACAAGCCTTTAGGGGGGATTTTGATCCCACAGAGCCCCAGGGATATCCCAAAATCCCTCCACGAGCTTCCCACAGGCAGCTGGGATTCCACAAGGGAGAAACTCCAGCAAAAGAAGCCCTGAATGGGTTGGGAGGGTGGGAGCAGCTCCAGCTTTTTGCTCTCAGTTTGTTTCTTGTCCTGTCCCTGCATTTCAGGCTCTCCCTGTCCCTCTGGGATGTGCCAGCTCAGGAACACATCCCTGCTTATCAGCTCCAGGGAATTTGTGACTCACTGGAGCCTTATCTCAGTCCAAGGTCACTCTCCAGCTCTCCAGGGATGAGATAAAGTCAGATTTCTTTGGGATGCATTTTTCCCCCAGAACAAAGAGGGTTTGTTCTTTTCCTCTGAGCCCTCCCCCACTCCAGGGCTGTGATCCCTGAATCCCAAATATTCCCTCAAATCTGCTCCATCAGCAGATTTGGGTTAAACCCATTGTAATAGATCCACTGGATTAAACCCATTGTAATAAATCCATTGGATTTATTACAATAAATCCATTGGATTTAGAAATCTATTTATAAATACCATTTATAAATCTATTGGATTAAATCCATTGCATTAAATTCATTGTATTAAACCCACTGTATTAAATCCATGGGATTAAACTCATTTTATTAAATCCACTGGATTAAACCCATTGGATTGAATCTACTGGATTAAACCCACTGGATTAAATCAATTTTATTAAACCCATTTGATTAAATCCACTGGATTAAACCCATTTGATTAAATAACTTGGATTAAATCCACCTGACAGATTAATTTAGTGATTAACACAGAAAAATTAAAACCCCACCACGCACAGTTCCTCAAATAAAAAGATGTTTTTCCCAACAAACCCTGAAATTTTCCATCTCACCAACCTGTTTTGCCTGAGGTAAACCCTTCCAATTCCATAGTGTGCCAAACAAAAACAACTTTCTTCTGGATATTTCTCAATTATTTTCTTAAACTGATCTTCAGCCTTTGCCAATGCCTTCAAAAGAAATGTGAGACACAAATAAAGGGAGTTTTGCCAGAATATTTCCATTTTTCCTGGTTTTCATCCTCCTTTAGAGTGGGTCAGTGTGTCCTATTCCTTGATCAGTCTTAGGAACAGTAAATGGAATTACACACCCTTGTGATCACAGGCAAAACTTCCCTTTCTTTTTTTTAAAAAAACCAATTTATTCTGTAAACATGGAGTTGATGTAACACGAAGGATTTAAATGACTGAGCCCAGCAATGTTTAAATTCACTGTAAGACACTGAATATCACCAAGCACTGCAGGAAGAAACACCCCAAATAAAACCAACCCCAGCTCTGGTTTGGCATTTTCCATCTCCCAAAGCAATTCCTGGCTCTTGTTTTAGGAGCAGAATAGTTCTGTTCAAATCACCAGTGCAGAGCAGAAATAAAAATTATTGACTGGAATTTCTTGATACTTAGATGCTCATTTGAAGGCTTACACAGGAATTTTATCTGGTAGCCTAATTCATCCAAAATCATCAAGGATTTAGTCCTAAATATTCAACTGTGCAATTCCAAAATGTGTCCTGAGGTTTCCTTCCCCCCTCATCTTCCCAGTTAGGAAGATACAAAAAAAGGGATGGGAAACTGCCTGAGCTAGAAATTGGAATTAAAGCAGTATTTAAATATAAAATAAATAAAAATAATTTAAAAATAAAAATAAATGAACATAAATAAATATACAAAATATACAAATATTTATAAAATAAATATACAAATAAATATACAAATAAATTTATATCCTACCTCAGAATGTCCTATTCCCAGGAGGGCAGTGGCATGTCCATAGAGGAGTATAACATAATTAATATTAAGAATATTCACATACTGCTAAAAAAAAAAGAGTCAAATTATAGTCACAGCACAACAAAACATGGTAAAACCACTGTAAATTAATTAACAGAAATCCAGGCTGACTTCTGGGTCAGTGGCTGATTGGGTAAAGATGCAAAGACACCAAATTTCACAGAATTTGCCATCAAAATCCTTTTTACCCTTCATTCTTATGAATTAAGGTTCATCTGACAATCACAGAAAAGACCTTTAAGATCATCAAGTCCAACCAACAATGGTGTTTCTATTAATAAAATCACAATATTTTATCCAAATATTTGCTATTGGAAGGAAGGGAA
>VZRH01003386.1:0-11656 GCA_013397555.1 Urocynchramus pylzowi | reverse complement strand
GTATATATAATTTTATATATATAAAATATATATTATATATATAATACACATTTATATATTTTAAAATATATATTTATAACTATTGTATAATTATTGTATATTAGAAAGCATATACTGTATGTTAGGTAATGCATTATAAAATAATATTGTGCAATATTTTATATTAAAAGTGTTTGGGGGCTTTTTTTGTTATACTATTAGTGACTAATCAGAATTTTCAAAGGGAATAACAGATCCCTATGGAAGTCCAAGTTTCTCTGGAAAAAGTCACGAGGAAGAATTTTCTACTTCAAAAGCCCCGAGTTAAAGTGAAGTTCAAGCCCTATCAGTCTCAAATGGAAATGACCAGAGACAGACAAATAAATGAATGTGGAAATACTGGATTACAAAAACAAGGAAGGATTTATCAGGTGAGAGCAATTCACTTGGAACTCTCCAATTTCACATCAAAGACTTCACACTGAATTTACTGAAGCACTTCAGAACTCCAGAGTGCCAACCCTGCTGTGGAACAGTGACTGAGGAAACAATTCCTGAGCAACAAGGAAGGAGAAAATGTGCTTTAATGCTTTGTTGTGATGACAAACCCAGGAATTCCTGCCATTAACTGCAAAATCGTCTTTTTTATTGGACACACCCACAGGAAAACAATGCAGCACCTGGATTGAAACTCTTGGGCTCTGGGTTATTGCTCTGCTGAACTACCAGAAAATCAAATTTGAAAACAGGAGGAGGAGTTATTCATGTTATAGGTGGAATTTTAGCAACCATCTGTGCTTAAAAATGATACTCAGAGTATTTTAAACACAAAATACTGAAAGACACTGAGTGTGGAAAAATCCTGATGCAGCCCTGAGCGCTCTCCCTGCAGGCAGGGGAGGTGGCCCAGGAACATTCCTCAGCTCAATCCTACCCAGGGGCACTTAAAGCCTTGTGCCAGGAGCAATTTCTCATTAAGAGCTCCTTAATGACCCAAAACTTAAATGAGTCAGCACAAAAATCAGGAGTCACTAGGACTGAACATGTTCAGAATTATTTCATGGACCACTCCTTGAGTGGATAGCTGCTGGAACTCATGGGAAGCCCAAAGCTACACTAAAAAATCCCCATAAATCCTCTAAATAGAGATATTGGAATGATGGAAAATCAAAATCCTTCTGAAAGCCTGGAAACACCTCCAGCACATCATCCTTTAACCATCCAAAGACTGAGATATTTCACTTTTTCTTCATTTTATGTGCTGCTTTCCCTTAAAGAACCAATCTAATTCACAACAAAATCTTAGTAAAGAGAAGCCATCTCAGCATGGAAGAAAGAAATCAATCAGCATTATGTTTTTCACTGAATGATCAAATTTCAAAAGCCATTCAACAAAAATTACTGCAGCAACAATTCCCATAGAAACAACTCGTCCCCTACAACACCCAACTTCAAATGCTGCTTCCAGATGAAATAAAAAAGCTTCTAAAACAAGGTTAACAAGCAAAACCAGCTGATTTACAGTTCAAATACTTAAGTAAATGTACTAACTCCACAGAAAACATCATTTACTTACCCCACAAACACTTAAAAATATTAGGAGAAGTAGTATTACTTTTCTTAGCACTTTCCATTAGGAGCGACCAAAGATATTTAATAAAAATATACACGAGCTCAAAGAAACAGTACATGAAGACCAAAAATAGGAAGTAGCAAGAAAAATAAATCAAAAAGGCCAACAACTTTACAATAATATAATGTGACATTAAGTTCTTTTCCATTAAAACTCCTGCAAGTTCAGTGAACAAAGGCAAAGGAAAAAAAAAAAAAGGCTCTTCCTCCCCCACCCACAGCAAACTGGGGCCAGCCAGTCACTGGGAGCCTCCTCCTCCCTTCAAATCAAATATTTTGCTCTACAAAACCAGGGGGAGGAGGAAGGGAGAATAGAAAGTGAAAATAAAGCAATGCAAATAAAGAAAAAACATGGGGTGAACACAAGTTTGGTGAAATTACTGTGGCCAACGTGTTTCGTGGTGTTTGGCCAAGAACTGTCACATCTCTCCCAGAATGATTCCTCTTCCTTCCTCAATTCCTCCAAAAATCAGCCACCCTGCCCCTTCTCCAGCCTCTCTGTGCCTCCCCACCCTGCCAGGGAAGAATTTCTAATTTAATGCCCATTTCATCCTCTGTCATTTCGTGTCTGTCCTCTGCCACACAGCAGGGAGAAGGGAAATTTTCAGTGCCCCTGAAGTTGGGTGATAAGAGCTCAGAGCCCAACTTGCAAAGGAGATAAAAGAATGTCAGAGAGGCACAGAGGATGCTGAACACAGCTGGGAACTGGGGGGGAACAGATAATGAGGAATACAGAGGGGTTGGGGGAAAATTACCAAACCAGAAACACCAGCACATGCCCAAAGAGGAGCTCAAGGAAAGGAAAATCCAAATATTGGGGGCTCTCAGTGAATGCAGCCCCAGAGAAACCTTCAATGATTCTCCAGGGCCATGAAAGGACCTCCAGGAAGAGGGAGATGCATGGAAATGTGTTGGAATGCAAGCCTCTCTGGGCTCCTCAGTGTGATAAATGGATAGGATTTGTGCTAACTGAATTGCAACTATATCAATGTTTTAGAAAATAATTGTAATAAAATAATAAAGGAAAAGTAGACGTGATGAGTGTTACAAAGCAGATGGGTTTCTTTGCAGATGGTACACGTGAAAAAACAGGATATAGGATGGAGTATTGAGATAAGCAAGATCCCAAAGCAGAATCAGCCCTGGGATGAGCAAAGTTGGGACAATTCCAGGTATGGAATCTAAAGGAGTGGTTTTGTCTATGAAATAATCAAGCTTATTTGGAGCATAATTCTTACTTACATCACATAAAGCTTAGTGTACATGTGCAACCTGCAAGGTTACTCAGAGGGCAGGAAAAAGAAAAGAGCCCCAAAGAGCCAGGAGACCCCCTCACAACAAATGGAGCATGTGCTATGCAGTACAGTGATGGAGATCTCAAGAATCAAAAATAGGAGGAGATTTATGGAAAAACATTGATGAATATGTATTAGCACCCAGTATCTAAAGTTTAGTTTGGATTCCTTTGTTTCACACATGAGGCAGGGTGAGAATCCCTCCCCATACCCTGGCTGGTTTTGCTTATGCTTTATATGAACCTTAATCATGCTTAATTAAAATCACTGCCACATTTTTTTATATAGGCGTGATTATATTTAATATACTTGATTGTATTCATTTATATGAAGTTGCTGTTCAATTAAAATTGCTGCTAAATTTAATTTTGTTGATTATTAAGTTAGACATATAGAAATTCATTCATAACACTCAGAGAGAGAAATGAATGCAGGGGGTGAATTAAAGCCTTTAGAGGAACTAAGATATATGAAGCCACACAGAAGTAGAAAAGTTCAAGTTTTAATGTAAACAGAAGCATAAGATATAGTTTTAAGTAAGTAGAAACATATCTTAAGTGCCCTAAGAAACTAGTAGTAAAGTTTCTTAAACTTACTACTTACTGCTACTTACTACTCACTTTACTTAGCAGTAAAGTTCTTAAGTGCCTTAAGAAACTAGCTAGTAAAGGCCCTAAGGAGTAGTTTAAAGTTCAGTTTAAACTTAGTTCCAGACATAACAAAACCAGAGCAAAACCTTGCTTGTGTCTCTAGACAGAATAGGTAGAATTATTCATGGAAACAGATAAAGGTGTATGTGGAAATAGAAAAAACCATATGGAAAAAATTTAGGTAAGAACTGACACTACTTTAAAATCACTTTCACACGTTAGAATCAAGTTCAGATTGTGAATGTTTCAGATTCCTGTTTATAGCTGATTGGTTGTTTTATGTACAAAAATCCCTGTATTGAGGTGAGGACCACCACCACCACCATCAACACGAAGAGGACAAAACCAAAAACACAGTGATGCCTCAGGTTTGAGCTTTTATGTTTTTCACATTCTGTGCTGCTTCAGTGTGTGGCTCTGAGCTTCACATGAGGGGATGGTGAGCTCTCTGCACAGAGCAGGGAGACAAAACAATTCCTGCTCCAGCTGGGCACCAAGGACAAATGATCCAAATCTCAGGCCCAGGAGCACAACCAACGTGGGCTGGAGAGAGAAAAACAAGCAGGATGGGACTGCCTGGGCTAAAGCTGGAATGGGACAATGAACTCCAAGGTGCAAATGGAGCAGAACTTGTCACAGGGAGAGCCCCCGGGAGCGGCCGTGCATTTTGGGGCCATTTTGGGTCATCTTGGGTGCAGCCCTGGCTGGGCTCTGGTGCTGCCCAAGGTGGATCCTTGGAGGAGATCCTTTGAATAAATCCCTGCTTTATTCTTCAGCTCTGTCCAGCCTCTGCTCCAGCTCAGCCTTCACAAGGCACCAAAAGAAGAAAAAAAGGCCGTTCCTACCAGCTCTTCCCTGCTCTCTTCATCATCATCACCATCAACAAGAAGAAGAAAGCAGAAAGGTGTGGGGCTGTTGCTGCTGCTGCTTTGGCCTGGGACTCAGTGCTAGGGAGCTTTTACTTCTGCCTCCACTTGGGACTCTATGGCAGAAAGCTTTAGCACAGACTTTTGCACTGTCTTAGTTTGAAAAGACAGGTGTCTGCTAAAGAAGGCAGGAGCTCCCCATAAAATGGAAAATGTAAACCTCCTCTTTCCAAATTATTATCATTTTGAAATTAAGGGGCTCTCAGGCAAAGCTATGGGAGTAGGAATAACAGCTCTTTACTAGGGAAGAAAATAAAAATAAAATAAAACATGCAGTAATACAAAACAACACTGACAGAGTTAAAATATGACCTGACACCCTATTAGCTAATGTGTTAGCAGCAGTCTGATTAAATAGCTGCAGTTTTCTTAGAGTGACAGATGGAGTTTTGTTAGAGCAGTGATGTTGTAGAAAAGTGTAGTTTTCTTCTGAAGATCTAGTGGCAGTGTAGATAGGCCTGGTCTCCTGGGAATCTAGCAGAGAAAAAAGCTGCTCTTCTGAGAATTTAGTAAGAAAAAGCTGACTGTGGTGCTCTAAATCTAAGCATTATTTAAGTAAAAATGCTTAATNTTAGGTAAGAACTGACACTACTTTAAAATCACTTTCACACGTTAGAATCAAGTTCAGATTGTGAATGTTTCAGATTCCTGTTTATAGCTGATTGGTTGTTTTATGTACAAAAATCCCTGTATTGAGGTGAGGACCACCACCACCACCATCAACACGAAGAGGACAAAACCAAAAANCCTCTGGGCAGAGCACCTCACAATAAAATAAAGTAATTTTATCAGTTATACAGTGAAGCTCATTAGCCTATTAACAAAAGATATCTTTCTAAAAAGAAGATTAGTTGTAGAAAAGATAAAGAAAACTGCTCAATTACCAGAAAACAACTGCCTTACCTTTAACAAACAGCAATAGAATACACACTGCCAGCTACATCTCCTCATTTAAGACATGCATTTAGAACTCTCTGCCTTTGAGACTGATGTACTCATGCAAAAAACAACTTTACTACAACCAACAACTGCTCCTGTCTCTTTGAAGACCCAACAGCCACAGCAAACTCGACAGAAATTCATTCCAGGAAAAGTGGAGTTGAGGTCTCTGGGTGTGTTCAGCACTGAGGATGAGGAATTTTACTGAATTTTACTGCTTCAGGTTGGGTTGGAAAGTTTGGGTTTGGCTGGTTTCAGCATCACCTCCTTCAGCTCAAGGCCATTCCCTGTGTCCTGTCCCTCCAGGCCTTGTCCCCAGCCCCTCTCCAGCTCTCCTGGAGCCCCTTTAGGCCCTGGAAGGGATTTAAGGTCTCCCTGGAGCCTCCTCTTCCCCAGGCTAAAAAATAATCATTATTAAACTATTGCTTCATTAATAAAGTATTGCTTGAACAAACAATGCACTGAAGTATCAGGTATGTAGGAATCTGAAATGCAGGGAACTCTCAGAACTTTGGGCCTGGAAGCCAAAGCTCAGAATTAAACCCAGGATTTGATCTGAGACCTTGGAAAAGGCTCCTAAACTCAGGTGCTAGAAGAGAGAATGTGGATTTATGATTTAAAGCAGAGACATGTTAAGCTAAGTAAAGGAAAGTTTAGAGTTTTAGAGTTTAAGATATAAAAATAAAAGTAGTTCCAGAGGTAAACAAGGAGTTTAGAATGCAGCACTGTGGGTTTGTGTGTCATAACATGATTGGCTAAGAAAGCTCACACTGTACCATGGGTCCATAACATGAAATATTTAAGGACTGGGTCAAAATCATAAATATCCTTGTTGGCAATGTTTTATTGGTCAATAAATCCTTAAAAGATCTTTTAACTAAGGGTCTTGGGATCTTCTGAACCATGCTGTAACAGTGTGAGCTGAATTCACCCTTCCTGCCTATGCAGAAGGTAAGAAAATAGACTGCATCATCAAAAACAATTCAGAGGTCCCATCTTGAATTCATCAAAAATTCCTCACAAGTTATAACCACTTCTGCTGTTTAACAGATTAATTAAAATCCCTTTTTCTAATCATTATCTCCATCATCTGAAATCCTGGATTTACTTCACCTCTATCAATATCTTGGGTTTGCCATCCTTAATCCTGAGGGACAAACTCACAGAAAGGATCAATTCCACCCCAGCAAACCCTTGGGCATAAACCAGAGCCCAGGTCTGACACTAAATCTGGATCCAGTCACACCCAGACTCCTCCTGGAGAAGGGATTTAGAAATCCAGGAGCTCCTCACCCTCCCAGGGGACAATTCCTGCTCAATATCCCATCAAATCCCACCCTGCAGCCATTCCCTGTGTCCTGTCCCTCTATCCCTTGTCCCCAGTCCCTCTCCTGGAGCCCTTTTAGGGACTCTGAGCTCTCCTCAAAACCTTTTCCAGGCTGAACAATCCCAACTTTCCCAGCCTGTCTTCACAGAAAAATGAAGTTTTCATTCTTTCCTCCATTACCACATGACACCTTTCCAACAAAAACCTCTTGAGATTTCTTGTGCAACCTTCCCCACATTTTCCACCCCCCAAGAAATCCCTCAATCCTTCAAGGTGTTCACAAAGCTCCCAAGATCAGGATCACTTCTTCCACTGCTCATTTAAAAATAATATTTTCTAACACACCTTCAGTGGTTTCCTAAAATCCAATTTCAAGTGCTCTGTGCTTTGCCACCTCCTCAGCTATTTAAATATTCCAGGAAGGGGCACTAAAGGCTTCAGACAAGTGAGAGCAGGTGGTAAAAACCCCCAGGAAAATTGAGGAAAGGAAATCCCTTTGAAGCTCAGAACTGCCTGAACTTCACTTTCAGTGCATAAAAGAACTCTGGCACTGGGGGAGCTTTGGGGGGTGGGAGTTCTCTCTATAAAATGATTTATCCATTAAAAAAAAACCAAAACAAACATGAGCAAAAAATCACACAACTCTCCAAGTCTGCAGCTAAAAATCCACTCTGCCAAATATTTTGTGGCCTCTTCCCTCTGGACCTGCAGAATTATTTTCTGATGGAGCATTTATTAACCACAAATTAATTGTAAATATTGAAATACAGCTTCTTCTTTAATTTAGATCCTGGCTCAGGAGGAAGGAAAGCATTTCCAGCCTGTGGCTCAGATTTTACTCTTTAATTCCAGTTTCAGTTCTGAATTCAGTCAAGGAGATTCAAATTGCAAAAGCTTCGAGGAATTAAGAGAGAAATACAGAAGTGTCTAAGGAAGAAGTTAAAGTTGATTGCTTATTGTTGTGGAAGTGAAAAGAAATTAACTTCTGGTTATTAATTATGGCAACAGCAGAGGAAGAAGTGGATCAGACTTGATAAAAAGCAAAAATAAACTCACTTGGAGGCTGCTCCAGCGTGGAAACTTTGCCTTCTGTTCTCTGGGGCTCAATCACCTGATGGCAAAAATATCAGATTACAAAACACAAATCCATCTCCCTCACTGGAGTTAAACAAAGCCAAAAAAACCCCAAACCCCTCAGCAACTAAAAAAATGAAAATGTGCTGCATTATGTTCTTAATCAAGAGGCAAAGAAAAATAATTTCAATAATCCAAGTGCTTTTAGAATGATTTTCCTCCCAAGTTTGCCTCAATTTATATTATCTACAAATCTGACACAGAAATATTCCCCCTGAGGGAAGCCAAACTTACAGACCTGCAGAGAGATTCTCAGGAGTTAAGAAAAGCAAAGCCCTGAGCCCTTCTGGGGCTTTCCCCAGCCTGTTTTTTCTCTGCCAACAAACTCCAAAATTTCATTTCCTGCCCTCCTGCTCTGGTTTCGTTTTCCCAGGGCCACGTCACTGCCCAGGGCCCTCCCCCTGCTCTGAGAGCACAAACAACTCTGCTGGAATTGCCTGCTCTGGCTGAAAATTCACATTTTTCATCAGCATTTTCTGCATTGTGCAGCTTTTTCATAGTGCAATTCATGGGCTAAATTATAATATGTAGATATCTATTATAACATATAAATTATGATTTATTGTCTTACAATAGCAGCAGAGACAATAAAAATGCCACAAATATCTCTTTAAATTAATAATGACTTATTATTACTTTAAAATTGAAAAAACTTAAAAATAAAATCTGAAAAATTAAAAGTAAAAACATTTACTATGTGTGAGACAGTGGCTATCTCCTGCTCCAAACAACCACCTGAAAATCCCAATTTCTGTGGTGGCTTTGGAAGGAAATATCCCAGGAAAATGCACAACTGCTGAAAGAATTTCAGCTGGAATTCCTGCAATCCCAGCTGTACCTTGGCATCCTGGTTCTGAGCCCCATGGGGATGTTTGGGCTCAGCCTGGCTTCTCTTCCTCTCTTTCTCCACTCCTTTCTGCTCTTGGGAGGTTCTTGAAGGAGATTTTGAAGAAGTGCAGTCCCTGATGTGGAAAAAGAGAGAATCCCTGTGCTTTTCTCCATGTTTGACATGGATATAACATGAAAAAACAGATTAATAATACCAATTAATCTCACCCCTCTTAGAAGGGTGTGATCTCATAAATATATTTCAAAGATTTCATCAGTCATTTTTTACAGCTTCAAACTGCACAGTCCAAACTTGTGCAAAGATACAGCAACAGCAAAAAACCCACAAATGAAAAAAATAAAATAATAAAGCAAAATAATAAAACAATTTTAAAAATCACCTCAGTTTTCTACAAAAATTGGAAGTGAATGACTAAAGTTATATATTTAGAAGTTAAATCATTAATAATGGCATTTAATTGTTAAAAATACCCTGGCCCCACACTGCTTTGGATACCCAAAATAAGTTTATTTAGTTCTTAGAAATCCTCAGTAATCCTGATCAATTTATTATTTCCATTTTTATTTACTGATAGACAACAAAATTTATGCAGTATCTATATTATGTACCACTTAAACACTGCTAATTTTAAAAAACCAATTAAAAATCAATTAAAAATCAAATAAAAATGAACCAAAAAACATTGCTAACTTAAAAAAAGATTAAAAATCAATTTAAAACAAACCAAACCCCTTACTTTTTCTCAAGCAGAGGCTTCCTTGCCTTCTGTTTATGTTTAGTACCTACAAGAAAACCAAACAAGGAGGAATTAAAAATCAAAAATGAGCTGGTTCCAAAGCAAAACTCCCAATTTTGCAGGGATTACCATGGATTTCCTGCAGGTTCTTCCTGAATTTTTCATTCTGCTGGATGAGCTCCTTGAGCCCCTCTGGGTTGTTCTGGCAGAGCTCCTGGGCTCTCTTGTTGGCCACCAGGGCCAGCTCAGCCTTGTCCAGCAGGGCCAGGGCTTTGCAGAAGTGGTGGTGACCCTAGGACAAAAAAAAATTAGGATTTCAAGGTTTTAGGCACACCCAGGAGAGGAGGATTTAATAGAC
This sequence comes from Urocynchramus pylzowi, assembly GCA_013397555.1. Classification (NCBI taxonomy): domain Eukaryota; kingdom Metazoa; phylum Chordata; class Aves; order Passeriformes; family Fringillidae; genus Urocynchramus; species Urocynchramus pylzowi. The sequence continues at coordinate 1,830 of VZRH01003386.1, read as the reverse complement.
AAACCTGCTGCAGTAGCAGCAAAAAGTCAAATTTTGTATTATCAACACAGTGAACTGCTCTCAGCTGATGAAAAATCAGATTTTTACTCAAACAGGGTTAAATCACTGCAAGAGCTTGGGAAAAAAAGCAAATTTGGTTTTTTTTTTTTTGCTTTCTCTGCTTTGGAAAAGAGCAAATTTGCTTTTTTCCCCTAATCTCAGCTACTATGCAATGTTGTAAGTATCTCTTATTTACTCTCCTTCAGGCCAAGGATATTGGGAAATACCTGGTGGCCATTAACCAGGATTTTCCTATGTATCTAAATGTATTTTTTGAAGCATTCTGATGACTCACAACATAATAAAACATTTTCTTCTGTCTTTACACATGCCAAGCACCTCGTACCAGCACTGACAGGCAGCACAAAGTAACATTTTAAATCTAAAACCCAAGCAAACTGCACTTGGCAGGATTCTCAGTCCACAAATCTCTGTGTCCATTCATTAAAAATCAGCTCTGGGTTCTCATCTTGCTCTAAAATGCCAAAAAAAAAAAAGATTATTTTGGAATGTCCAAGAAACCAACCTTTGGCCAATCAGGCTTGAGAATTGTGGCTCTTTTTCCATCAACTGCAGCTCTCCTGAGAGAAGGGAGGGGAAAGAAGAGGAATTTATTATTTATACCTTCAAAAAAAATCTCCAGGCTGGTGCAAAAAGCATAAATATAAATGTAATAAATGAGAATATAAATAACTGAATAAATCAGCAGCTCATAGAAGTATGGAATCGTTTGGGTGGGAAAAGGAGCTTAAATTTCCTTCAGTTCCACCCCAAAATGGGCAGGGACATCTTCCACTACCCCAGGCTGCTCCAAGAGAAATTCCAACCTGTCCTTGGGCACTTCCAGGGATGAGAAACACATAATCACAACAATCTGCTGTCAGATAATGAAGAATCATTTGATTTTTTGGCTTTAAAAAGTACAATTTTGTTTGAAATGTCCTAAGTTTTGAAAGCAGCTGACCCCAGGGGTTGTTACTCACTCGTACTGCTTGGTGAGAATGAAACACAGAGCTCGGTTCCCATACAGGAGGTGGTTTGTAGGGCTTGAAAAAAATAAGATTATGAAGAGTTAATCATGGCTGTTCCTACTGAAAACCCTAAGGAGAAGAAGCAAAAAGAAAAAAAAAGGGATTTTCACCAGATTTGCCTGCAAAACCTCCACACAGAAAACCTCATGGGTTTATATTTTCATTATAATTGTGGGATCATTTGTAAGATTGGGGGCCATTATTGCAACTTTCAGTTAATTCAAATTATTCTCAGCCTGCCCTTAAAAAGCAGCTCAGAGTTCATCATGACTATTCCTGTGGAAAACTGTAAGGAGAAGAAAAAATGGAATTTTCACCACATTTGCCTGCAAAAACTCCACACACAAAACCCCACAGGTTTACATGGGAATGTTCATTGTAATTGTGGGATCATTTGTAAGATTGGGGGCCATTAATGCAACTTCCAATTAATTCAAATTATTCTCAACCTGCCCTTAAACAGCAGCTCAGAGTTAATAATGACTATTCCTGTGGAAAACTGTAAGGAGAAGAAAAAATGGAATTTTCACCAGATTTGCCTGCAAAAGCTCCACACAGAAATACCCACAGGTTTATATGGGAATGTTCACTGTAATTGTGGGATCATTTGTAAGATTGGGGGCCATTAATGCAACTTCCAATTAATTCAAATTATTCTCAGCCTGCCCTTAAAAAGCAGCTCAGCTCTGCAGCTCCTGGAACTCACATGACCTCCTCTGCTCCTCACCAGGCCCAGAATTTCCTGTTTTTCTACCAAATT
>VZRH01003385.1:77444-88239 GCA_013397555.1 Urocynchramus pylzowi | reverse complement strand
GAGCCCGCTCCGCTGCCGCCGCATGCCGGCCCCGGCGCGGGGCCCCCGGCTCCCCGGCATCCCCGCTGCGCTCTGCGAGCAGCGCCCGGGACGGGCTTTCCGTGCCGGCGTCCCTTGGAAAACCGAGGGGCACCCGAGCCAAAGGTTCTTTCGCAATGCGAGGCGACGGCGGGGACAGTCCTCAGAGGCTCCGACGCCTTCCCGAGACAAAATCCTGCCTTTCCCTTCCCTCCCGCCTGCGCTTTTGGTTTCCTTCTGTTTTTCTTTCCTTTTTTATTTTCCCCTATCCCTCTGCAAAGGGCTGCCTGCTTTTCCCTGGCTCGTTTCAAGCATCAGGGTTGCAAAATCAGACAGATGCACCCTCCGAGTGCAGGCTGAGCTGCAGCAATGTGCACACAAGGTCCAAGCTGATTTCCCAGCACCGGGGGATTTTTAGGCTGGCAGTAAACTAGGCAGGGCCTGAGGCAGTCTAATAAATAGCTTCACCTGGCTTTCCTCTACAGGACTGCATTTTTTCAGCCTTTGAAAGAGTGTGTGTGGCGGCATCCAGCCTGCTCCTAGGGCACAGCCCCCAAGGAAAAATGGTGAGAGAAATACCTGGCCCTCATCCAAACCCATGGCACAGAGCATGCAGATAATCTCTAGGCCCTGTCATCACCTCTGGGGGTCAAGTTGGCTACAACAACCACCTCTGCTCCTTTCAGTGTGTCTCTCCTCCCATGAGCCATTCCAAGGGTGAAGCTGCTCTGTCCCTGGGCTACCTGCAGGGAAGGATGTTGTGAGGGTCCATCTGCATGAGGAGTTTCCATGTGCTTTACTGTCATCACCTCTGTGCTGGATACAAAGAATTGGAATATTTGGTGTGCGTGAGTGGGAGACGCTCTGGATGTTACTGAAACTCACCCCCTCCTGGGACAGGGCTTTTTTTAGACTGAAATAGGAAGCACAAACCTCACCCTGAGCTTCCTCTAGGGTTTGGTTCTTCCTAGAGGTTTGTCCTTACTGGAAATTTCTTTTCTGCACCTCTGGCCCAGATCCAGCCAAATGCTTAAGCACAGGCTTAGCTTCAAACCTGCATTGCCACAGTGTCTTCTTGGATGGGTTGGATTGTCTTGTTCCTCCTCACCTTGGGAAAGCTCTCCATGCTCCTGCTGTGAGATGATGGCAGTGGGAAGCAGGAGTATCAGCTTGCTTTGCTTGTGCACCAACCACAAAACTAACCCTGTACGCATGCAGGAAGAGAGTTATCAAATCTCTGAGGGCATGGGAATGCTGCATGTGAAGATTTGGGGTCCCCAAGCATGAGCACCTGCAGCCCTGATGTCCACAGCTCAGCCCATCCTCATCCTCTCTGCTCTTCTCACCAGGGGATGGTCAGGTAATGCTTAAACTGCCAGTAGTGCCAGTGAATATTTGATACTGGCAGAAATGGCCAAGGAATATCACAGCTGCTGTCACCAACAGGGACTCAAAAATTTGATTCCATATCAATGACAAGCCACAGCACCTGTTCTCCATGGACTGGGACCACCAAAAAAGTCTGATCCATTTGGTCACACCCTCCCAACAGCTTGCACCCTGATAATCTCCCAGGTCTGGCTGTGTAAGAGCTCTGATGGAAATTCATTATGATTTCTTGACCCTTTCCCTGCCATGAATTTAAATTCCTCAAACCCTAATGCAAGGAATTGAAGCACATATTGATTAAGGGCCTTTTATGGATGTCTTGCAGAGCATATTAAAAATTATTTAAAACTTGCATTCCAGTATTAATGACTCTTGTCTCCGGCACTTTGCAGCAATTCAGTCTTGACTTTTAATTGAAAATCTTTAGTTAAGACAAATTCTTACAGCCAGGGAAGATGAAGTGCTCCTCCAGGTATGTGCCGTGGAGGGGCTTTCAACCTCAAGACTCCCAGGTTCCCAAGTGGCTGTGAAATTCTAGAGAGGAGTCTCTGCCCTTCAATGGGTGGGTGTGGGTTGTTCTTGGAGGAGCCAGGTCTTTGGGCTTCCTCTCTAGGAGCTGCAGTACAGGTCTTTCATTGCTCCTTCTCTCAAAGCAATGACATGGCAAAGATTAATAACCTTCTTCAAAAGGGCAGTCACTGCATCCATGTGCAGAAAAATGTGGCACCTCAGGGCTGGTGGTGCTCTCACATCCCACTTCCAACAGCACCAGTGAATTTCCACGAGCCAAACGAACCTGAGCCAATTACTGCTGTCACCAGGTCAAACACCTCCTTAGTCATGTTTTCTTCTGCCTCTGCATCTGATCCCAGGGGGCTTCTTCCCAGCCATGAAGCTGGGGTCTGAAAGGGAACCTTAGCTTGAAAACACCCCCAGAGAGGATGTGGCATTTTGTAGAAGGAGCAGCAAGAGATGTCACCTTGGGACTGTCAGCACCTTGGTGGAGACAGCACTTAATTTAATATTTTCTGGCTCTGTGGTGGCTGACAAAGGAGCCAGGAGTCTGTATTGTGGTCTGGTGTAGGAAACCAAGATCTTGCATGTTATAGAGCCTTGTGTTATCAGTGTTATCTTCCTGCTCCACGCCTGGAGCCTTCAGCATGACAGGGAAAGGGGCTTTGTCTTTGCATTCCCTTTGCCTCCAAGGAGAAACAAGCCCTCCATAAATGCATCTCTGAATGTGCCTCCTCTGAAAGGAAATCAATATTTTCCATCCAGTCTCTGGTGGGACAGGATGTTGAGCAGCAATCAGTGCCTTCACCCCCCTGCATGGGCCTGGAGCCAGCGGAACTCCAAGACCACAGGGGTTTCCAGGTCACCTCAGCACAGGATAGGAGAGTCCCCCCATGCATCAGAGGGGACCTCTGACCATGACAGCAAGGAATCAGTACTGGCCACAACCTGCTGTGACTCTGGTTTAAAAAAACCTTCTTCCATCTGCTTATTGCATGCTAAATGATTGTTTGATTTTTTTTTTTTATGACTGCATGTAAAACATGAACCAGCTGGGACCCCAAGTGCTTCTCTCCACTATGAGTGGCTTTCCTGTAAGCCTCATCAAAGCCACCCGTCACCAGACACTACCCCAGGGACTGAGCTGTCCATTCAGCCCATCACATGTGCAGTACAGCTGCTCTTCTTATGCATAGGGGAGTTGGGACTGGATGATCTTTATGGTCCCTCTCAACCCAAACCACCCTGTGGCTCTGTGATTTACATCCTGAGAGGAGTCACAACCACCACTGCCATTCAGGTGGTGAATAACCATTACTCCAAGAAAGGATATAAAAAGAAAATATTTTGCCAGATGCTGCAAATTTTTTTTCTTAAATATTCGTTCTGTTCCTTCTCTGATTTTAGTTTTTTGATGCCATCCTTGTCCCATCTTCTCCAGAAGAGACAGAAATAGGCAGAGTTTTACTTTCACATCCAAAGAGGGTCCATGCCTCCTTTTCTTCCCAGGTGGTAAAAGTGCTGCTCCATAACTGACTGTGCCATTGTGGTGTTTTACACCGTAATGGAGTCCACTCATGTTTCCAAGGATTTTTATTGTTCTTGTTGCTGATTTTTTCTGGTGAGTCACATAATTATTGGCTTGATTCTCTGGGTCAAGTGCTTGGCTGAAAACCATGGGGTTCATCAGACTGCAAGCAAACCAAGTAATTGCCCCTGTGATGTCCAGGGGTTAAAAATCACGAGCTAAACCTTCAAAACCTGAGCTGTGGCATCCTCCAGGCCCAATGTCCACATATTGGCCTAATTTTTTCAGACTTTCAACCAACAGTAAGAGCTATAAGCTCCAACTGCAGGCAGGAGTGCATCACCTATGCCTTGACTATCTTAAGGAGTGTTTGGTGCTGTACTTGGGTGTATGAAGAGGACTTTGCCAAAGACCACACAGACTTTCCAAATTGTGGTGTTTTGTGCACATGGAGAGAACTGAACGCAGCCCTCATGAAAGAGTCCATCAAATAACCAACACATCCTTCTCCTCCCCAGACTCCAGTGCCCACAGATGACAATGGCACTAGCAAGGGACTCCCAGCAGGCAGTGAGTTATGGTTAAAATGGTGGTTATTTATAATAAATGGAGCATTCAGATGGAAAAGTCCAGTTAACTCTTCTAATTGTGCCCCGGGTGGCTGTGTGCTCAGGGACAGCCTCCCCTCGCTGTTGTACCACAGCACTGCACATCATCTTCCAAAATCACGATGAAGTGACTTTGATTATGCTTTGAGGCATGGGTTTTGTTGTTCAAGGAGAAAGCAAGACCCTGGCCTCTTCCCATACCCCTTTCATTTTTTGGTTGTTTGTTTTTTTTGTTTTGGCTTTTGGTTTTTTAATTTGAATGGAAGGCTGGAGTTGCTTTTCTACGCACAAAATGAGGATGATGGTGGAAGGCTTTGCAGGGATGGTACATTTTATGTCCAACAGTGCCAGATCTCAAAAACCCAGGCCAAGATGCTTCTTTCCTTATCCCTCAAGTGCTCAGCAGCAGGAGGTGGTAGCTGGGATGGAAATGACCTGCAGGTGAAGGACCACTTGGAGGATGCCACAGCTAAAGCTGAAGAAAACCCACACAACACCATGTGATGTTTTCACCCCGGGGATTTTGAGGGTTTTTTTCAAAGTCTGATGTGTTTCCTGAGTGGAGACACAGATGCATTGCTGTAATATTAAGCTTCTTCAAAACTGAGACCTACACACAAAAGGATTGCATGTTCCCAATGACCCCTGTGAAAATACTCAACCCAGACACTCCTCACCACTTAGGGCAACTCAGAAGATAGAAGTGAAGTGTTGTAACTTGAACTCATCTCTAATTGTCTGGAATTTGTTCACACTAAATCAAACAGAGTGAAAAGTCCTACAAGCATAGTCTATAATTCATGACTCTGTTGATTTCTCTCCTAGGCTACAGTGACATCAGTAAATAACAAAAGACTTTATCCTGTCAAAAAAATCAAGGGGAAGATTTCTGAGGAATTGGGCAAATGCTCTCCAAGGGACATGAAAACTGCAGCAGCCTGCCATCACCCTGTGAGAAAAATAGAGTGAAAGCACATGAGATTTAACTCATTAAAAATGTGGGTTTAATGCAGATTTGTGTTTTTATATTGTAGCATCTGGAGTTTCCAACAAGTGTGACCACATCCTCCTTGGATTCAGCCAGCCTTTAAGAGTGAACCACAAAGGAAGAACAGAAATTACTTATTTAGGGACAAAGAAAGGCTTTTGTTTTTTGTTATTTTACACAATGCCATTCTGACAGAACCCTGCTTATTCTGGGACCTGTGTTATGGAAGCAGATCCTCCTTATCCCAAAGGACATATCCCAGTCTTCCATCTTTAGGACATATTCCATTCCCCTGCCTTTAAGACAAGGTAACAGTATTTCCCTAACACAATAATGTTGTGGTTTTATACTTCTACAGCATCTGAATAACATTGCAGAACAAGGAGACCAGACCTCACCTGCTTTTTTTTCTCTTCAAGCTAGTGACAGAACATATCAGAGCATCCTTGATTTTCCATCTCTCAGCCTCCAGCAGCACCTGTCAGCAGCCCATCTGTTGGAGAGAAAACCCATTTGGCTCTGCTCTGTAGTTATTTAAGGAGAGAGACGACAAATGCTTACATCATTCAGGAGCCTGAGTCCTGGGGGAAACCATCAGGTTTTGATTCTTAACACACACCAAACTTGAGCATTGCCTGGTGGCACAAAGCTGGTGGGACAGGAATGTGTTCCCATGCTCCAAGGCCGTGTTTTTTCCCACAGCTCCACTTGCCACATTCCAAGTTCAGCAGTGCCCTGTAGGGTCTGTGGCCCTCAGAAGTGGCCTTTCCCCTCGAGACAGGGGTGGAGATGAACACCAAGTCTTTGTGCTGGGCCAGACGGTCAAGAGGAAGCATCACCAGCAGGATCAGCAGCTTTTTTCCTAGAGGAGGATGAATCAAAGCCAGCGAGCTCCTGGCTGCTGCCCCGGTGTCCAGTCCAGGAAAAGACAGAGTTGGTGGTGGCTGGGGTGGGCCATGAATGTGGGAAGATCTGTGAAGGAGGGAGAGCCTTGAAAGCAGGAAAGTGAAGCTCAGAGGGATGTGCTGAACTCACTCTAGACTGGGTGGGGCAGAAAACCAAAACATGAATCAGCTTTTGAGCACTGGAAAGAGGCTGGTCTTGGCCATTTGGACTTGGCTGCCTCTGACTCTTCTCATGGCCAGTCTGTCCAGCACAAGCTGGACAGGATGTGTCTGGCAAAGGGCCTGCTGAAGGGGATGAAATCACCATGCTGAGGCTGCCTGAAACTTCCTACACCCCTTTCTGGAGCAGGAGCACCACTGATCATTTCACAGGTGTCTTCCCATCTCCCAGCTACCCACCCTCCTGGGAAGGGTAGGGCAGCTGAAGTGTGTGCTGGCTTAGTAAAGGAAGATGGACCATTGTACTCATTGTTGCTTTTTCCCTGAAGGATATAAGAGCATAAAGGGCTGGAGCAATGAAGCAAAACCACCATGGGCTTCTGTGGCTGTCTCCTGTTCTGTAGGAACCAGGAAGGCTGAATCAGGAAGGAGGACAACCTGCTCGATCCTGGGATGGGGAGACACAGATGGAGATGGACCAGTGGAGAGGTGGCCTGGAGGGACAGAGAGCTGAATCCATGAAAGCCAGGCTCCCAAATGGGAACCTGGAGAACATCAAGGAACAAGATCTTCCTGCAAGTCCTGTCCTATTTCTCCACAGGGGCTGACCTGGGCCCTTTGCTCAGACCTACCAGCTCTGCCTCATTTTTCTTTGTGTAGGTGAGTTGAGTTGCTCAGGAGTCCAATATGTGGGATGTTCTTCCAGTGAGTTTCATAGGAAGGAGCACAAGCCAGGGCAGTCCTGCCCTGATTATGAGCAAAGAGCTTTATTATGGATGTAGGTCACAAAGAGTGGGGAAATATGGCCATAGGTCAGGAAAGGTTGGGTGAGTATCCAGCAGAAAAGGGCAAACTCAAGACAGTTTGCATGGAATGCCACAGTTATTTTGATATTTGGAGCACAGAGAGCAGAAAGATGGGTGAAGAACTTGGGGAAGATGAGCCTGGGCCAGCTGCAGGGCATCCCAGCAGGGAGGTTAGAAGAGCAGCAGAGAGATCTTACTGTAGGTAATCTTTCAAAAAGTGAAAAATCTTTGGAAACAATAGAACAGTCACTTTATATCAGGTTAAGTATCTGGTTCTTGTAGCCCTGGTGTTTACATCTGGCCCTAAAACTCAAACTACTGCACTGCATGATGCTGATGGCTTTAGGTGTCTTGAAAATCTCATGTATTTTCTGCAGTATAATTGGTCTGAAACATGTTTTCCTTGTTTTTCTGGTGCCAGCACCAGTCAGAGCTCCAAGTTTTGTAACCTGCTTGTTTACACTGTTTCAAGCAAATCAGAGTCAAGCCTCTGGATGTTGTGGTGCTTTTCACCACATTCTTCCTTCAGTCTTTTTTTCCTGCCTTTTCCACCCCATCCATGACAGGGGAAGCACTGTTCTTTCCGTGCTCCTTGGTTCTGTGTTCAAAGCAGTCACAGAAAAAGTGACAATTAGGAAAGAAAGAACCTTCAGTATCTGCTTTGGCAGGCACAACACATCCCACTGCTGAGCTGCAGCAAGGCAAAGCAGCTGCTTGCCTGGGTCAGATAGAGATTTTGCTGCCTTGGATTGTGGGATCTCCCCAGAGAGCCTGGTGCTCTGCCACGCTGCAGAGGCAGTGAAAACCCAACATTAAAGTCAAGCAATGCACGTTTATAGCAGTCCTGCAAGGAGCAGGGAGTTGGACTTGTTGATCCTTGGTTTTTTTCACTTTTAGGGTGCTGAGGCCCTGGCACAGGTTCCCAGAGAAGCTGTGCTGGCTGCCCCTGGATCCCTGAACGTGCCCAAGGCCAGGCTGGACAGAGCTTGGAGCTGGGATAGTGGAAGGTGTCCCTGCCCTTGGCAGGGGATTGGAACACAAAGATCTGTGAGGTCCTTCCAGCCCAAACCATTCTAGGATCCTTCTGGGTCCTTTCCAACCTGAGATATTCTATGATTTCAGGATGCTTAACTGCAATTCAGAAAACAATGGTGATTAGAAGCAAACAATAAGGTTAGATAAGTTAATATTTGGGAGATCAAGTAACCTGGGGCAGGGTACCAGACAGCAACTTTGTCCTTCCCACATTATTGTGCTCTACCAAAATGATTTAAAGGTTGCTAAGCAATGTCAGTGTTTTTCCCCCAAACTGAAGGAGCATAGCAGAAGTGAATGAGTTCACTGCAGTAGAACTGAACTTATATAAAATCTAAATATATATATATATATATAATCATTGCTACTGAAGATTTTTGTTTCTTAAAGCATTCCAGGCAGCTGAAAAATCTAATGAAAGCCAAGATCCTTATTTCATGTCATTTGAAGTCTTCTGGATCACCTAAGGTGGACCTGCAGCCCCTTTTTCCAGGTCTTACCAGGCCCTGGTTCAGTGTCCAAGGCTGTTGCTAAATACTACATGAAGCCCTATTTTCCTTCCTTTTTCAATCCAGGGAAAATGAATTGAAATCACCACCCCAGATGATAAAAAAGAAAATCTTATCAAAGCACAACTTTATGAAGGGCAAGACAGACAAAGAGAGTGGGAAGAAAGGGAAGATAATGTCCTAAATCATTAAACAAGCCCTCATTTTCCCACACCATCGCTTCTCCCTCCTTATTTTTATGAGGCAGCAACCAGGCCCTTGCTGTCAACACATCACCTCTGTGTTTGGTGGATGAACAGGGGAGGGTTCTGGGTCTGAAGGTCCCTCTGGAGCTCTCTGCTAGTCCCTTCTGTCCCTGCTGGTCACCTCTCTCATTTCATCAAGACACTCTCTGGTGCCTCCACAGCACCACAAGTCTAGAGAGGACCTAAAATCAGCATTGTCATTTTCATGTCACAAAAGGGAGAATTTCCCAGACTTTTGGGACTATGGTAGAGTGACCAAAGAAGTCTGGGAGTGACACAACAAAACAGCAGATGCCAGAGGATAAGAGATGAGGACTTGAAATTGTCCTGTTACGTCTCACAGGGACACAAAAAGGAGACTGAGGTGTTCAGCAGAAAACTCCCAGTAGGACAGGAGCCATCAGCACTTACTGATGTTTCACCTGCCTCCCCCAGGTGAGGACCAGGCAGCACTGCAGACATGGAATAATGTGGAGCTGGTGCTGCCAGCTCCCTGCAGCTCATCCCTGCAGTTCACCCCTCCAGATTTCCTAGTATTTGATCTCCTGTTCTGGGAAGAGTCGAGAGCTGCAAGAGGCCCAGGTCACAGGAATGTTTAGAGAAAGGAAAGACCATTGTGTGAAAGACTTTGGTATTTCAGGGTTTGTTTTCTTTCTGACACAGAACAAAACACCACCATGTCAAAACCCTCTGCAGGGCAAAACAGAACAACAACAACAACAATAACAAAAAAACAACCACCAAAAAAACCAAACCAAACAAGCCAAAAAATATCAAGCAGCAGCATTTTGGACATGGTCTGTGGAAGTGTTTCTCTTCATTTCGGGGCTTTTCGATCTCAAGATCTACTGTTGCAGCTATTTCAGGAATTTTTTTTTTAAAGGGGGAAAAAGAAAAAAATAAAAGAAAACAAAAGCCACACCAGAGAAGAGAAGCCTTTCCTGTGCCAGGGTCTGACTCTGCCTCGGTGGATTTTCTCTGCAGTGGCACCGGGATCAAAGCGTCTCCCCTCCTTCCACCCTTGCTGGGATGCAGAGCTGCAAAGGAACCTCCAAGTTTTAAGCAGGAAAACTTGGGAACGGGCAGTGCCACCACCCTGTGTGACATCAGCAGAGCTGTTTTGCACCAGCTTTGCTTGAGCAGGACTCGGACCAAGCAGCCCAGAAATTTTGGAAAGGTGGGACAGAAAGGTTGGATCCCAGCAAGAGAGCTGGGGGAAAGCCACTGCTTTGGGCGGTGTTTGGGTCAAAGTGCTTTCACTCCAAGGGCTCCGAGCCCAGCCTCCTCGCTGGCCCTGGGCTCATGTCACTCCTCACGCTTTCAGCCCCTGGCACGGGGACGTTTCGGGGGTGGCTGGGTGAGTTTCCCGGTGGGGCAGCCCCGGGTGCCGATGCCTTCCCCGGCGGCAGAGAGCAGCTCGCCACCAGCTCTCTCCCCGCGCTCGCCTTGCGCTTGGCGCCGCGCCCGGCCGCCTTTCACTGCCGCCTTTTCATTCGCCTTAATTCACTGCGTTTCCTTTCTTGCTCCTTGCGAGGAACAGAGGGAGAGCTTGTTCCAGCAGACGGGCCCCATCCGCCCCACCCGGCTCCGCTGGAGCGAGGGCTGGAAAAGCGGGATGCGGGCGAAGGGGGATCTCCCACCCCTGCGGGGCCCCCGCGCCGCTTCCCAGCAAATACGGTAAGAGCTCAGCCTAAAAATGTGAGTGTGATCTCATGACACAGGGTGGCCCTGCATTCCTCACCTCTGACATAACCCGCTGGGAGTGTGCTCCGCACAAAAACACAAACAAGATGTCCTGGCGGGCTGGCGGCGGGGGCCGGGCAGCTGGCAGATGTTCCGCAGAGCCCCCCGGGTGCCACAGCTCCGGCACAGGCTGTACCCTGGCGGGGAGGGCACGGCCGCAGCCCGGGCTGCCAGCACGGAGCCGGCCGCTGGTGCCTGGGTGGGTGCCCGGCCTGTGCCCCGGCCCTCGGGAAGGTAACGTGCTGTGGTTCTGTAGCAGCCAGGGAGGCAGCTGGATCCCTTCCCAAAATTTCCCCTGGGATTTTGCTTGGCCGATGCCCCAGGGCGTTTGTAAGGACTTTGCGGTGCT
>VZRH01003385.1:50688-66294 GCA_013397555.1 Urocynchramus pylzowi | reverse complement strand
GGGGGGGGGGGGAACCTTTGGTAGGTTTTACTATTGGTTTTTTTGGAAAGTTTGTTGGTGGTTGTTTTTTAAAACTTTAATGGAAAATTTCAATACTGAAGCTTTCCATCGTGGTAATGGGGCTTTTGCCAGAAAACAAAAGAAAGGGGAGGGAAGCCTGAAGGAGCAGTTAAATTTAGCTTTCCAACTCCATTGCATAAAGAAACCCTGACAGCTTTTACCAAGATTTGCACTTGCAGAAAGACATTTTGTTAGAGATTTGCAGGGTCTCTTTTTACTTTAGACACAGACGAATAAAAGCAAAGTCTTTGCTACAACACAGTTTGTGTTTATCTTTTCCATTCCACGTCTGAGGACAAGGAGCCACAGTCTGAGCTGCTCCTTAGCTCTGGATTCAGGTGCAGCCTCCACTTTGCTGAGCCAAAGGAAGAGCACAGGCTGCCAGGAAGGAAGCAAACCCATGACAGCAGAGAGACAAAGCAGAATTCAGGGCTTCCAGAACTCCTGGTTCTTGGGCACCCACAAAGAACAGCTGGAGAAGCAGCACCCTTGGATATGTCAGCGTGTCATCTGCAACAACCACACATGGCCTGACCCAAAGCCCTTTGAGGCAAATGAGGAAGAGAGCCTTGCTTCCAGGAACAACCTGGATGGGGTGCAGGCAGGGGGAAAGGGCAAGAAGAGTTGTGCAACCATCAGCCAGGCGTTTCTCTGGGAGAAAATAAACACAAGTGCCACTTATTCCTCCCCTGTTCCCATCCCCTCCTTCAGGGAGATGAGCCCCAAAGGAAAAATCTCACTAGTTTTGCATTCTGGATGGAGACTGGGCCTGGGGTCAAGGCTGCCAGCCCTGTGCTGGGGACACAGCACATGAGCAGGTTCAATTAAAATGTTTCACAGCAGTGGGAGTGATGGGGATCACGGGCATGAGGAGCTGGCTGACCTATTGCTGACAAATTGGTCTTATAAATAAAATGAATGTGAGCAGGACAAACAGGGAGCCTGTCACCCAAGCAAGCCATGCTGGGGTGCTGGGAAATATTTTATTGGGATATAAAGCCTGAAATGCCATTCTCCATGCATGGATGAGGGCTGTGTGGCTTTTCATCAGCCAGCCCTGCTGCCTGCTCCTGCATTTTGATTCATGGCTGAGCAGGAACCTTCAATTCCCTTTGGTGGCTTCAGAGAGCATGACTGACACCCCGCAGGACAGAAGCTGACTTCAGCTCCCTGGTGCCCACAAAGAGCAGAGCTCAGGGCCGTGGGGACATCACTGAGAGGAGTCCTGTCCTTGCCAGGCCAGGCTGCAGGAGCCCTGCTAGTCCCCATCACACCAGCTCCCCTCCACTGATGCCATTAGCATGGAGGCAGAGGGAACAATCCCTTCCCAGTCATGGTTTTTTTTTTTTTTTTCCCAGCTCCACTCTCATATCCTTCCCTCCTTGGCCAGAATTAGGAAAAAAAAAAAAAAAAAAAAAAGAAAACCAAAAGCTGCAATGACTCATTCACTGCTTCACATTACACTGAGAATACAGCAGATTCTCAGGGTGGAGACCTCTTTTCCAAGGGTGATGCAATCTGCAAGTCCTGACCTCTCAGCNTCATGGTTTTTTTTTTTTTTTTTTCCCAGCCCCACTCTCATATCCTTCCCTCCTTGGCCAGAATTAGGAAAAAAAAAAAAACAACAACAAAACAACCAAAACCAGCCCCCAAGCTAAACAACAAACTGAATTCCCATTTTTTTCCCATTGAGTTTATTCACCCTGCAAAGGGCTCAGCCCCTCTGACCCTTTCTGAGGACGAGGGGACCGGGGATGTTCAACAGGGTCAGACCCAACCTCCTGAAACCCCAGAATAGACCAGGTGGGTGTAAAAGAAGCTCTCCAACCCCAGCAGACATTTAATGGCACTTGTACCAATGCTAATTACATCTTAACATTTTCCCTCTGTATTTTGGTGTTTATTTTGGAAAAGCTCCTCCCTGGACTCATTTTCTTCCTCAGCTTTAAAACAATAACACCACCACGCTTGCTTTTCCCTTGGCTGTTTCCCTCATTATTTTAACTCTGCCATTCTGCTCCTGTGCAGTCAGCAGAGGAGTTCAATCAGCCTGATGAGTAAAAGTGCATAATTTTATGGCTGCATATCAACTGACTGTTATTAAACTAATCAATCAGCTTCAGTGCAGCTACCAGTACAGCACGGGAGAGGACAAGGCAGAGGAAATGCTATGCTATTATTTTTCCAAAAGAAAAAAAAAAAACAAAAAAACCAAAACCAATTTGGCCAACCAAATTCTTCAGCTTGTCCTTCTCTGCAGGGGGAGATGACTCAGTGAGTTATGGAAGAGGTGACCTGCAGCAAGGTAGTGAGGAGGAGTTTGCTCTGTCCTGCTCACCCGCAGTGCTCAGCCATAATGCCCAGCAACTGCCATGCTCCAGAGACCAGGAAAGTCATCAGCTGCTCTCCCATCCCACCTTGCAGTGTCCCCCTGCAGCTGTCTCTGACCTCCTCCAGCAAAGCATTTAGGAACATGTTCAATTAATCCCATTGGAGCCAGTAAGGTCATCATCTGTGCCCATTTCTCCAGCCTTGGGGTCAGCAGTCATGGGAGAAGTCAGGGAGCTGATTTCCTGGGTTCTTACCCCAGTAGTCCTCTCCCTGATGACCCCAATGAGGCTTACAGGGTGGCACATGGGAGGAAAAGATGCCTGAACTCTCCCATAAATAATTACAGTCCTTCACATATTCACTGCCAGGAAATGCAGAACTGACCTCCCCATCCCATTTGGGACATGGCACACAGGCCAAAGGCTGCTCCTGAATGGAGCCTGACTGTCCTCCAGCCTGTCCTCCTCCTGAGGACACCAAGGGACAGTCCATTCTCCATGTCCTTGAAGGGCAGGAGAAGCAAGGGACATGCCACAAGCAAGAGAAATCTGGGAAAAGGCAAAGCTGGACAGGGGTGAGCAGGGATCAGGACACACTGCCAGGAGTTTGGGGAGGTCTCTTGGAGCAAGCACCAGTTGTGCTTCTTTTACAGAAGCACCTGTTAAGGCTGGACCTGATGAGTTCTGCTTGAAACCACAGGTGGGCATGATGGCCTTGGGGGTCTCCTGCAGCTCTGAGTCCATGGGAAAGAACAACCCAGCTTTCCTTGACTTCCAGGAGATGTAACAGGGCTTTGAACCTCAACACAAGTCAGTGGGATCTTAATAAACACNGAAGGAAGGAAGGAAGGAAGGAAGGAAGGAAGGAAGGAAGGAAGGAAGGAAGGAAGGAAGGAAGGAAGGAAGGAAGGAAGGAAGGACAAAGACAAGCAGTTCACTTGCCAGTTTGTGCCCTTCCCACTGTAGCTGGCACACTTTGTGTTTCCCTCTCTCAGCCATGCTCCCTCCTTATCCTACAGATAAAGAGTCAAACGGTGCAGAACAGAGCAGGCAAGGCTCTCTGTGCTGTATCCTCCAAATACTTTTAGCCTGGACATGCATCCTTAGACCCACAGAGGAAAGGAAAGCCGCACTCAGCCAGCCTGAGAATTCTTCCCCACTTAACTGCATTCATTTAATACAGATTGAATTGCACTGGCTCCTGCTTGGGTTGTTATTTATCCCTGGTTTTACTGTCACATCCACAGGTGCAGATGTTGTGCTGGCCACTCTGGGGCATACAAATAACTCTGTTCTGGAGCTTGACACAGAGGGTGACCGGGAGTAACTCGCTGCGGACCCGACCCAGAGGCTTTTCCCGGGCAGGGCGAGCAGCCCTGCGAGCCCCCAGGCCGTCCCCTGGCCAGGGCTGACAGCTGATGTCCTCCCGGCCCGCTTCCCCCGGCTGCTGCCAAGCCGCTCGCAGAGCTCTCCTCCAAATGAATTTTCTGGAAAACAAATTAAAGCAGGGGTTACATCACGCAGCAGACAGCCCAACCCGCGCCGGGCTGCGCCGGCAAACCCTGCCCGGATTTTGGGCTGTGCAGCTGCCGCTGGAGCCCGCAGCTCCCGGGCTGAACAATGAACTGATCGCAGCAGCAGCCCGGTGTCGCCCCGTGCTCTCTGAGAGGGCTCCCGGAAACCTCTGCTTGCTTCGGGGTTTTTTTTTTTTTTTTTTGGGTTTTTTTCCCCTTGCCAAAACCCNTGGAGCCCGCAGCTCCCGGGCTGAACAACAAACTGATCGCAGCAGCAGCCCGGTGTCGCCCCGTGCTCTCTGAGGGGGCTCCCGGAAACCTCTGCTTTCTTCGGGGTTTTTTTTTTTTTTTGGGTTTTTTTCCCCCTGTGCAAAACCACAGACAAACAAAACTGGGGGAAGCGAAGGAGGCTCCAGTGGGTGTTGCAGCACAGCTGAGGTCTCAGGAGTCAGGAAATTCCAGTCCCGGCAGCCTGCTGGTCCGAGTGCATGGAGGCCAGGGGTGAGCAGGAGGGGAAGGGATATTCTGCCTGCTGGGAAATCATCCTGAGCTAGGCTGGGTTTTACTGGTGATCTGGGCTCCCTCCCCTGCACTGCCACATCCTCCTCGCACAGCCCTGGGCACGTCACTGCCGGTCCTTCTGGCAGGAATCATCACCCTCCATCAGGTGTGTCCATCCTTCAGAAGTTTCCCTGGAAAACCCAGCGTGCTCCCCAGCCCTTCCTCCATACTGGTAAATAAAGCAAGCAGGGATGGGCTCCCAGTGCCAGAGGCACAGCACAGCTGTGGGAGGGCACGGCAGCAGCTGGAGCAGCACCAGGATGGGGATGGGAATGAGGGCTCTGGTCATTGCCCAGTGCAGGGGACCGTGCCAGCCCACATCTTGGCTTGTGCAAAACCTCCAGCCATCCATTCTCCCCTAAAGATCTTTATTCAGGTGAGCTCACTGGTGCTGCCATGGAAAACAAGCGCTGCTGCAAATGAGTAGTCATGAATAATCATGCTGGCTATTTTGAAAAGCTTTTTATGCTTTCCATAAGAGATCCAAATAAGATATGCTTTTGAATGGAAGAACAGTCCTATTGAGATGTTTGGCTCAGTCTCCAATCAGGAGATGCTCCTCAGCATCTCACCCCAGGGACAGTGAGTTCCTGCCATGCACTGCTGCAGGGTCAGGCAGGGAAGGAGGGAGGATGGGGCAGCACCAACTTCTGAGCATCCTCTGCTCTGCCATGGGCTGTCTGCAGGACCTCGGGCTGAACCTGCCCTGCCTCAGCTCTCCCACTGCAGAATGGGGAACAGAGCCACGTGCACAGGCACCAAGGGCTTTACAACCATTAAAAGATGATGAAAATCTATCCTAGACAGGCTGAGAGAGCTGGGCTGGTTCAGCCTGGAGAAGACAAGGCTCCTGGGAGACCTCAGAGCCCCTTCCAGCGCTTAAGGGGGCTACAGGAGAGCTGGAGAGGGACTTTGGAGAAGGGGGAATAACCTTAAGCTGGAAGAAGATAGATTTAGATTAGATATTAAGAAGAAATTATTTGCTAAAAGAGCAATGAGGCCCTGGCACAGGTTGCCAAGAGAAGCTGTGGCCGCCCCATCACAGTGGGAAGTGTTCAAGGCTTCTTGTTTGTGTATAATTGTATAAGGCAACTTATACATCAAGGTTGGAGCACCCTGGGGTAGTGAAAGGTGTCCCTGCACATGGAAGGGAGGTTGAAATTGGAGGGTCTTTAAGGTCTCTTCTAACCAAAACCATTCTATGATTCCATAATTACATCCTCTACAGAGGCAGCTCTCTCAGTGGCTGAAACTGAGGAGTGCAAACAGCTTTTGCATAAGAAAACCCTAAAGCCCAGCTTTTGCTTGTGCATTAACATGGCTCCAGTGAGAGGTTTCTTGTTACTTGTTTCCACTCAAGCTGGGCACATTATACCTATTATTTACACAGATAATTTATTTCCTTTCTCCCACCCAGTTCATTCTCTCACTGCCCAGAACACCCCAACCAGGAATTAAGTGTACAAATGCGAAATCTCCACTTGTTCTTTAATGTAAGCTCTTAGTCCATCTCTCCAGCCTGCCCTGCCCAACCCAGGAAAGCCCCAAAAAAAAAAGGAGAAAAATGAAAATCAAGAAAATGCTTGCTTTGCTGTAGTTAAGCCTGTAGAAAAAAATATTTCCTTTGCTACCTATTTATTAGAGTTCTGCTAGACCAGTGGCAGGGTTATCAAAACAGTTACTGGGCCATGGGAAACCTCTTTTTTTGCTGAGAATAAGAGATTTTTGGTGAGCCACCTCTGGTAGCTTTATGCATTTATTTTCTGAGGAATATTTTCATATTCTCAATTTCAGTGCTTGATGACTGTTGTGTTGGGCCACATGGTGCACATCTGGTCTAGGCAGAGCAGAGACATGCAGGGCATGTTCTCAGTGTGATCCTCTTTCATTACACCTCCCCTCGAACCCAAACATCTGCCATCGTGCCCAGTGATTTGAGCCAAACAAGCCACCTTCAGAAAACAAAACCAAATCCAACTGATGTTAGCAAAAAGGAGTAAAAGAATGGGAGGGGAAGTGAAAGCTGAGACAAAGTGGGAGGAAGAAAAATGCAAGGAGCAAATAGCTGGAGAACGATCCGATAACAACCACAGAGCAGCAGCGCCTTACTTGCAAAAGAAAAACCCAAACAGAAAGCAGGTAAAATTTGCAGAGAAGATGAAAATAATATTGATGGCAAGTAACCATGGGCAAAGCCTGGTTGAAAGGCAGGTGCTTCTGGCTGAAGTGGGAACCACTGAAAATTCATTTTGGTGTGGCCACAGGAAAAGACGAATGTTTTGGAGCAAGTGATGGGAGTCACACCTTTGGAGATGTGTGTAGGGGGGGAGACATCCTGGAAATCAGTGACTCAGAACCAACTGGAATGGTCCTGGTAGACAATTGCTGGTGTTTGAACTCCCAGCAATGCCTTAGCCAAGAAGGTTGGAGTAATCCTTGGCTGCGCAGACGGCAAATATGAAGTGGGAGTGGTGAACTGATATTATCTCTCTAAACAGCATTAGTGAGACCACCTCTGAAAAGTTATGTCTAGTCCTGATGCTCACATGTCCAAAAAAAGATCTTAAGGAAACAGCAAAGATTCCTGCCAGAGCGATTTTAGGCATGGAAAGCCTACTTTAGAGAGAGAAAAATATATCCAAGGGAAAAATGAAGTGACTTTACTGCAGGTTATCAACATCTGCACAGGTATAAGCCCTGGAAATGGCATCAAGGAAAATTGTAATGAGATGGAGTCTGGGAAATTCAGATTAAATCCAAGTGAGAGATCTGAACCAGCTGTGCAGAAGTCAGGTTTCCCCCACGAGGTCCAGATGACCTCCTAGCATCCAACACAGCTAAAAGTTGGCAGGTTTTTCATGCCAACTGCTCGCTCATCAAGGTAGCCTTTGGCTCAGTAATTGGCTGTCCCCAGCTTTGGAGGAGTAGAATGGTTGGGTTTTGGTGCAAAAGCTTGAGGTTCTGCCACTATGGACCCAGAGATGTGGGTGGACCTCCTGTTATTGCTATAGGTCATGGTTTTGGGGAGATCTGGGGGACTGAGTGAATCACAGCACACAAAGTCACTTTGTGTGCCAAACAGAAGGCTGGCACAGGGAGATCTTTCTTAGATTACTCAGCCAAAAAGGTAGCAACAAAGGTAATGGAGCACAAGGGCCCTTCTTTTGCTCACTGCTAAAAACCATGGAGGAAAACAGATGGATCAAAAGTTGTTGACATTGATGGGGATCTTTCCAAGTGCCTTCAGTGGGTTTTTGGCTGAGGCACATATGCTCTGGGATATCAGTAGGCTGATCTCCACAGCAAATGAAATGGCCCCTGGATGTCACTGCTGTGCTACAGTAGAGCAGCAGAAGAGCCTCATTCTATGGGATGTAAAGAAGATGGAGTTAAGGCCCGGAGACAAGGCCTGGATGACTGGAAGTGTTGGCTCAGGCCCCTGGTCTCCCTCCAGCACAGATTGCAAATGACTGTGAGTTATCATCTGACAGATGCTCTGTCGTGGCTCCAGTCCATTTCCTACTGCACAAGTCTATACATCACGGCCCGCGCTGTCGTCAGGCCTGCGTGGTCGAACCAGCCTTGGCTGCTGCTTCCTCTCCAGCTTCTCCTCTTTACTTCTTCAAACCACTCCCTTCTACAGGGGGAAAAAAAAGCCCAAACCAACCAAAAAACCAACAAAACTCAGTCTGCTATCAACCACAAATTGAATTGGTTTCAACGTAAAGTCTGAGCCACATGCTCTCGTAGAAGACGTAGGAAACCAATTCATTGATGTCTCCTTCAGTTTGCAAATTCCAGTGTGAGAGATGCTGCAACTCTTAGCAGGTTGGTAACAATGAAACCTAATGATGACATTTAAATGTATTATTTCTACCACCAGCCTACCTGGGGTTTAATTTGATGACATCTAAATTTTATCAGCTCTTAGCCTAGGGCTGAGTTTGATGGAAGGCCTTCAGATGAGTTGCTTGTTCCTGGGAAGGCACAGGACTGGATTGTTTGGGGTGGAGGAGAGAGAGGAACCCAAATTCCTCCCATTACCCCCACAATGATTCTCATGAGGGAAGTATGTGTAAGTCAACACAACAACTTGTGGGAAGTGCAGACTGTTGGGGTGGAATACAATAGTTTGAATTTAATCTGAGTAAGAAAGACTGGGAAGAGTGGGGCAATTGCATCACTCATCTTCCTGTTGGCTGCACTAAAAACCTTTCTTTCAGCTCTGAGATTTCTGCTGAATTCTTGTCCACTGCACTAAAGTAAAACAGCCTTGCTTCAAAATTGACTTTGACTTTGCAAACAAGCCTGCAGGAATTCCTACTCAGCTGACTGCTGTCATTTATTTAAGCAGCTCGGTGCAGGATTAGGTAGCCCTGGAGCCTGGGATAGCCTTTAATCTTGAGAAGTGACTGTTGCAGGTAAGAAACAGAGATGCAGCAGTGGGAGATGTGGGATTTCTCTCACCTGACTTCGTGTATCCACAATGCAGACGTTTCCAGCAGAGCCGGTCACCCTGGGCTCCCTTTGTAGTCAGCAGAAACAGACACTTTTAGGGCATGATTCATCTGCCCTATTTTCAACATCTCTGTTGGGTTGGGATAAATTACAACCAGGACTACAGAATCTGCACAATCGAGGGCCTCAACCAACTGTCCCCAAATATCCTGTGCTTGCAGATGTCCCCCTTGTGCACCAGCTTCCCATGTGGCTCCTCCCCAGACCCACTGTGGCGACATCTCTGTTCCCCTGAGAGCACTGAGAGGGGACAAGCTGCCTGCAAGCCTGCAGGGCTTCTCATTTTTGCTTTATTAAAGCTAAATGACACCTACAACCTCTTGAGATTTGTCACCTAATACCAGTTGTGAATTCCCCAAGGTGGTAAAGATTCAGCTCAGGATTGACAGAGGAGGATATTAAGCTTTTTGGGACCCTCTTTAGGTCAAGGGGAGGCTGTTGCTTAAGTGCCTTGGCACTTTATTCTGTGTTGAGACCCCAAGAATGGTTTAGGAATATGTGGGACACTTTCAGGTTGACACTCATTTGGCAGAAAGAGAGAAAGATGCATTACTTTTTGGGAGAATCCATACATGGTTATTTGACTCTAAATTGGCCATGGAACTAAACTCATCCACAGAAAGCTCTGTGGGAATTAATCATTTACAACTCCATCTCAGCCTGGTCTATGGGTTTTGCTCAGTGGGTACCATTGTTTTTTCAGGCTCAAGTACCTATTCCTAAGGAATCTGAAGTGTGCCTTGGCCCATCTGGGATGGGTTTTCAGTCCTCTCCTCGTGTAATTCTCTGGTCTGGTTGAAGATTGGTTCATCTAGTTCAATCCCCCCTCTGGCAGGGGGATTGAACTAGATGGTCTTTAAAGGTCCCTTCCAACCCAAAACATTCTATAGTTCTATGACATTCCTGCCCTGATTCTTTGGCTTTCCAGCCACGTGGAATCTCAAACACAAAAGAGAAACCACACATACCCACACACACTGTTTCTGAGCCTTTCTGCCCTAAATATGGACTTTCTGCCCCTTAACACTGGCTGGAACAGCTGGTGTGTGGTCTGACACCAGGGCACCTTCATCTACTCCTTTTTCCAACCCTCTTCTGGGGGACCTTCCACAACCCAGGACTTGTGCTCCAGCAGTGGGTTCGTGGGTCCTTCCAGCACCCCTCCTTGTACAGCTCAGGTGTTTCTGAAACCCCCACCGTGCATCCCACTCCCTGAGGTGTGTTTGTCCATCCACCCACTGCTGCCACCTTCCCCTGCTTCCCCCTGTGGGGATGCACACTGGAGGCAGGACAGGAGCTTTCTAAAGGGCCAGCAATCCCTCTGAGGCAGAACTGTAATTACACTGCAGTTATATTGCAGTTGCTATGCAAACAGCCACTCGTTTTGCTTTTCAATATGTAATTATCACTAAATCATCGGGGTGGAGGGAGGTTTAACTACTTAAGTCGTTTACTTTCCTCACCCCTTGGGCTCTCAAGGCATCAGCTGCCAGGGCTGACCACCTGGAGGAGGCTTGGCAGGCTGCAGCAATGCCCCAGGTCTGTGGGTACCCAGGTGCTGAAGGAGATAATCCCAGTCAGATCCTGATGGCTGCACCAACACAGAGCTACCACTGCTCAAAATTCAAATTGGTCTTGTTCAAACCCAGCCTGTTTTTCACCAGTGCTCAAAATTCAAACTGGTCTTGTTCAAACCCAGCCTGTTTTTTACCAGTGCTCAAAATTCAAATTGCTCCTGTTCAAACCCAGCTTGTTTTCTCCCCTTACAAAGGCAGGTGCATGTCACAGCCCTCAGCCCTGCTAAGGAAGCACAGAGGCAGAATTTCATCTTGAGAAGAGGCTGAGCAGGGGGTGTTGACCCACAGAAGAGTAGGATGGCCCGTGGAAGGTTGGATCAGCTGCATTAGCTGTAGGAAAATGCTTCCCCAGAGGAGCCAGGGTCATCCATCACCATCCGTGCTCCCATCGGGCCTCTCCATGAGGTTTGGGCCTACAGACCCCCACACTCCTCCACTGTGCACTTTAATAGCAATGTCCCCTACCCTGGGGCAAGACAGAAGAGATAAATAATTAATTTGGTGGTGGACAATGACAAGGATCCCCTTAACCGAGGCCTCTTAGCCTGAATCTCCTCAGTCTTCAGGTTTGTCAGTGTATAAACCACGCTCAAGGACCTTGGAGCATCCACAGCAGCATTCCTCTGCTCCTCAGGACTGAGCAGCCATCACCTCGTGTCCCCTCTCCTTCAGCACGGTGAATGCCACAGCAATTATTTCTGTCACACGCACACACACACATGTTGAGCTGGCATCAAACCACGGGCTCAGAGCTGAACCAGCTCCAGAGCCATTAACAACCTCTGGAATTGTGCAGCCTCCCTGCTGGCTGCCTTTTATGATCCCTTTAAATTGTCAGCTAACAAGATGGTGGGGACGTCAGTTTAATGATCATTAGCAAGACCCAATTAGCAGGGAAGCATAATGAATCCTCGAATGCAGGCTTGCTAATTTAAATACAGATAATTCATGGCACCAGTTGAGTGCTTAAACAAAGATTTCAGAGGTCTTTCTGCTTGTCAATAGTGTGGGCACAAGCCTGATCGATCTCCATGAATGACAATGGATTGGAGGCTTTGGAGTGTTTGTGAGAAGTTTAACACAATTTGTCTGCAGCAGCAAATGCTTCAATAAAGCTCCAGCTAAGAAACAGTCAAACTTCCACAACCATTTATCAGATTATCACACAAGAGGAAGGAGTGAAAAGCAGGAGGGAGAGAGAGAAAAAAGCATCTGAGCACAGCTGCAAAATTTATTATCTTATTGTACCCTGAAACTGTATTTCTTCTTCCTATTGTGCATGTGACTGGGTCATTTTACCAGCTAATTCCTGCATCTCAGAAGCACTCAGGATCACAAGGCAATGGGCCTTGGAGTCCAGGCTGTCAGCTGAACTCTGGAAGTTAATGGGCCAGGCAGCTTGCGTTGGCGGGAAGCATTCCAGGAGAAAACATCTTGATAAAAGAAAAAAACATCCAAAGAGTGACAAATGGCCCTGTGAGGCCAGAGAGGGAGCAAAACCAAGACAGTGGAAAGAAAATAGTGCTGGGAGGAAAATAGAGGCTCATAAAAATATACATTTGTGTATACATGTGTGTGTCTGACAGAAAGCACTCGATAAAAACAGGCAGGCCGGGCATGAGGGATGCAGGAGCAGCTGTGGCTTCAGGCAGATTTGTCACCGAGTTTGGCCAGTTTGAAACTTGCAGGAGGAAAAGGAGAGGAAAAGAAGTTGATTTGATGAAGTAATTATGAGCGAGACAATGTGATGGAGAAGGGAAGAGAAGGTTTCCACAGCTGTCAGGCAATTGAAAAGGGTGATCAGATCTTGCAAAGGATGGAGGGTTTTGCTCCCTTTTTTCATCTCTCTCATGGCCTGAGTGGTGAGAGGGGCTTTGCCCTCTCCAAGCTGGGGAGGACAGCAGCTGGATCAGCCCCTCCTGCTGCAGATCCACGGGCTGGTTTGGGTGAGCTGGAGCTCATTTGTCTCTGCTCAGCCCCATCTGCTTTCCAGCACTGCCCTGGATGCCTGGTGCTCCCTCCCTCTCAAGCTGCCCTCCTTGCTGAGGCTGTAAAGGTAGTGAGGACTCCCCAAATTCCCCTTGGAGAGCACAGGAGGGTGAGGATGCAGCTCTTGATGTGTGAGATGGCAGCACTTGGGATGAAATGTCCCCAGTCCATGGCAGACCATCACCATTTGGCCCACAGAGCCCCACCAAGGCCAGTGCTGAGCTCTTCATTTCCCTTCTCACATCTGCCCCTCAAGGAAAGCCAGGGATGTCCTTCACTGCTCACACACAGTGAATTAGTAACCAAAGAAGCAAGATCCAGAGATTCCTCAGCACCAGTTAAGTGCTTCTTTGTTCATACTCAATCCTGAGAGGCTGGATGGGCACAGCAAGACACAGGACAGAGGCTTGTCCCTGTCAGCTGCAGGCTGAGCAGGCTGACTCTGACATGGAATAATAATTCAGTCCTTAACATAAGCAACCAGTGGCATTGAAAAGCTCCAGAGCATTCAGGACAGGGGGCTGACAAGCCTGGCCTAGGACTTGCAGAAGATATGTGCCATTCTGGCCAGCTGGGACATCCTGGGCCACCTCAAATGGCACCAGAAAGTCAGGGATGGGTTGTGACCCTCTGTCAGTACAAGCATTTCTGTCACAGACATGCAGATAGGTGGCTGGTGAACCACCTCACATCTCCTGACCATCAGAACACTCCACAGGGAGGATAAAAATTAACTTCCCTCAGCAGCCTTGCTGGCCTCAAGCAGACAAAATTCAAGGGCCAGTCTTCAGTCTGAGATATTAAATTAGCAATTGTGATTTCTTCTTAGTTTCATCTGTGCTTGCATGTCTAAAAGTCACATTTAGAGCCCTTCAGCTGAAAATGGAAACCTGTGATTCTCACACCCTCAAAGACTTGTGACTGGAGTTTTGTAAAAACATAAAGGAAAAAAATGAGACCTTTGTGAAAGTCAAAAGTGAAATTCCCAGGGGCCTGTTTTGGACTTCCCACCACCAGCATGGCAGCCTGAGACTCCAGACAAAATCATGAGAAATGGAATTGTCACTTTACAGCATCTTAGCCAGGCTTGACCCAGAGCTGAGCTCAAAAAGCTCTTCCTCCACGAGTCTTGGAGATCAAGAAATTTCCTCATTTTCTCCTTCCAGAGAAGGTCACCCTTGCACAGTTTTCACTGACTTTCTTAGAATCCCAGTATCATTAAGGTTGGAAAATACCTCTGAGATCATTGAGTCCAACTGTGCTGGCACTTTGTTGGTGCTGTTGGCAGATCAAGGGTTCTCTGGGCTGGATTTATTTTGTGCAGCAGCACAAGCCTGTAAAGAGTGTTTTCAGACTTCTGGAGGCTTGGCTGAGCTGTTCCCAGAAGCCAAGGTCTCTCATTTTCTCTAGAGACATGAGTATTCTTGCCCATTTGGAAAGCTTTTATTTGGTCAGAGGAGCAGTAAATAAGGTTTTACTGACAACACTAGTCCTGTGAGCAGTGATGGATTGTCACCACAGGAGCGTAACTCCTCCGTGAAATAAGCTCCTATTTAGTGAAGAAATGCTCCTAAGAGTGACCATCCACAGCTGATCCTGAGCCAGGAGTTATCTCTTTGAAAAGCTTGGTTAAATCACAGGGCTGAACAGAATATTAATTGTCAATATCCTTATTGTACCTAATTTTAAAAACAATTGGAAATCTGACTAAAATTAAACTCTCTGCTTTTGAGTAGTAGTTCAGTCTTGTTGGTCTGGAGGCAGAAAGCTGACACTGAAATTTCTTATCCTGGTATGTGATTTATTGATAAAAGTGCTCAAATATGGAAACTGGGACTTTGATCTTTTCATGAGAAATGGTTTTTCCATCTGTAATACAGAGGCTTTCTATCAGCTACTTTATAACTATGTAATAGCTGCAAAATATGAAATGAGTCTAAATAACTGTTAAGGAGGTGGGATTTTCCTCTAATCAATTAACTTTTGAAAGCCCTCATCCTCCAGCAGCTCTCTTAGCACTGGTCCACAAATGGGATTTCTCATGCAAAAAAAAAAAAAAAAAAACCACACAAGTGTTTTTCCACAAGCCTTGATGCCATGATGGATCTTCCTTTTCAATTAATTTGAAAAAAAACCCCACCATTTCTGTGTATGGGGTTGGCATCACCAGGACTAAGG
Organism: Urocynchramus pylzowi; assembly: GCA_013397555.1. Taxonomy (NCBI): domain Eukaryota; kingdom Metazoa; phylum Chordata; class Aves; order Passeriformes; family Fringillidae; genus Urocynchramus; species Urocynchramus pylzowi. The sequence goes on along the minus strand of VZRH01003385.1, from coordinate 51,567 downwards.
ACATTCCATTATTTTTCCTCTCTCATGAGCTATGTTAATAATATCAAGACAAATCTGCTCTTAGGGAAAATTGCCTGGTGCAAGTGAAAGCAAAGCCTTTGATCCATGAACCTTCTGCCCCACAAAAAGAGCTCCCCAAGCTTGCTCAGTCTACTGAAATGGGAGCTGGGATGGGATGCAGCTGCTGTCTGCACATTTATCTCAGGGGTAAACATGAAAGATCAGGCAGAGGAAAACTGAGGGCAAGAGAGCTGAAAGTGAGTCCATGAGACTGAGTGGTTACAGGAAGGTTTCTGACTCCCAGAGCAGAGCTGTCCTGGGACAGCCTCTGGGGAAAGGAGGACGGGCAAAAAAAACCTCTGCTGATTTAACACAGAGGCTCTGAGCAGGGAGCAGGAGGGAGGAGTTCTTGGAAACACTTTATCTTGCCTGTTCCTGCCTTCTCCTCTCCCATCCTGACTGTTCTGAGCAGTGACCTTGGCCACTGGATAATGGGAGAGGGAGGAAACTTCAGAGGAATTGAAGAGAACAAATGGCAGAGGTTAAAAAGCACAGCACAAGTCATTGAGAGCCTCGGGAAAGGGGCTCTGCACCGTGCAGGGGCTGCAGGGATGGATGGATGGATGGATGGATGGATGGATGGATGGATGGATGGATGGATGGATGGATGGATGGATGAGGGATGGATGGATGGATGGATGGATGGATGGATGGATGGATGGATTAGGGATGGATTAGGGATGGATGGATGGATGGATGGATGGATGGATCCATAGACGGAGGGATGGATGGATGGATGGATGGATGGACAGATGGATGGATGGATGGATAATGGATGAATCCATGGATAGATGAGGGATGGATGGATCCATGGATGGA
>VZRH01003385.1:0-45056 GCA_013397555.1 Urocynchramus pylzowi | reverse complement strand
CGAAAACAAAAAGAAAAAAAAAAAAAAAAAAAAAAAAGGTTCCTGCTTTGTCTAGTTGCTTACCAGGGGATGTGCTACAGCACAAAGGTATAACTTATGGCTAAATAACACACTGCAAGGAAACATAAATCACCACAAAAAGCCAAGAAGGAAAGTCTTATACAAGCACAATCTAGCCCGTGGGAGACAGTGAGTTTTGAGGCTGTGAGGAGTGAAATCTCAGGCCTGATGGTTTCTTACAATGATTTAGTCTCACTATCACCTGAGCAACTCCCCCTTTATTTCAGTTGTGAGAGTGAAGAATAAGTCTGAATAGTCATTTTGCCTTGACAGTCCCAATGCAGGCTGTCTTTTTGTTGGCTCAAATTCATAATTTTTTACCCCATTATTAAAATTATTCATTTCAGCCATGGCCTTTTCTAAGATGTTCTGCTGCAGTGCAATAAAGCACACATTTAAAAACATTCCCATAAAGCTGAAAGCACCACCACACTCCATGGCTGGGTCTGATCCTTTGCTTCTGGAGGAAGCCCTCAAGACCCTGGACATCAGCAGAGCTGTTCCTGATTTATGCTGGTGCAAACAAGGGGAGAAGCTGCCTTCCCACTTCATGGCTCATCACCTTGAGTGCCAGCAGGAAAATTTAGGTTTTTGCAGGATGTTGACTTGGACTGGTGCCTCAGCTGAGGTCCTGAAACAGTCTGTGTCCATAAAAACACCATAACAAACTGCCCCCACACGTTTCACAGATCCCTCTTTGCCTCTGCTGCTGCAGTGAGCTCCATCGTATTTCATGGGATTCCCATCTCTGAAAACCTGGGGACAGCAATTTTAAGACAACTTCCCCTATAAACAGCAAACTTCTATGTTTTTCATAATGGCTGTCCTGTTATAGCTTAAAGCCATAATTATTTCTCGAGTTATTTTCCTCTCAGATCCATAATCTGTTGCAATAAACAAAATTCAATGATTAAAGAGGCTGTATTCTCCCCTTCACTAAGGATTTTTTTCAGCATTTTTATTTAAAGGCCCATCCTTCCCCAGCTGTAAGGATTTTATGGATGTTCTCACAGAGAGTATCAAGATAGATATGTGAAGTTAAAGCTTTATCAGCTCACATAGAAATTTTTATTTTCATGCTTCCACTCTGGAAATTGAAACTCATACCATCTTCTCAAACATACAGTTAAAAAACTCCTTTTCCTTTCTGTGTCAGAAATTCCAAAAGGAAATTTACAAAGCTGGCCCAAAAAGTCATAAGGAACCTATTTTATATACAGCTCTCTTCCCAAGAATGCTGTAGGTTTAGGGTAATTACTTGTTCTTGCAGTTTTGTGGGTTAAAATAAACGATCACTGTAGTTTGTTTTTCTTACAGCCCGATGTTAAGGTCTTTGCATTTCTGGTTTTTAGTGAAGCTGGGCCTTAGAAAAGGCTGAAGGATTAAGAGTTTAACATAATTTAACCTCTTCAAACCTTTTAGCAGGAGACTGTGTGGTTTGCAGACGTTTTTGGTTTTAGGGTTTTTGGGGATTTTTTGTTTCATGGTGTAAGCCTGGGGCTGGAAGATGGAGCTGGGAGCCCAAATCCTGATCTTGCACTGCCACTTATTTCCTGGGTGGTCTGGAAGAAAAAACTCTTGAATTTCTTGCTTTGAGAACTGGGTAGGGATGTTCCCCTCCCCTCATGAACATTCCCACCCCGTGGGGCACTGAGCAGAGCAGATATCAGGGCAGGAGCAGCCTGTGGGGCTGGGGGGCTCGGGGTCTGGAGTCATGGAATCAGAAAGTCAGAAAGTCATAGAATCATAGAACCAGAGAGTCACAGAGTTGTGGAATCACAGAATTGTGGAATCATGGAATCATGGAATCATAGAACCACAGAATCCTAGAGTCATAGAGTTGTAGAATAGTTTGGGTTGGAAGGGACCTTCAGAGGCTACCTAGTCCACCTCCCCTGCAATGAGCAGGGACATTTCCAATGAGATCAGGTTGCTCAGATCCCCATCCAAGCAGACCTCAATATTTACAGGAATGGGGCATCCACCACCTCTCTGAAGACCTGTGCCAGTCCTTCACCACCCTTAGGATAAAAAACTTCTTCACTTGGAAGCCACTACTCCTTGTCCCATGGAATCTTGTATGGTGATAAGCCCTGGCAAAGGGTGCCCAGAGAAGCTGTGGCTGCCCCTGGATTCTTGGAAGTGTCCAAGGCCAGGTTGGACAGGGCTTGGAGCAGCCTGGGGTAGTGGAAGGTGTCCCTGCCCATGGCAGGGGCTGGGAGTGGATGAGCTTTAAGGTCCCTTCTACCCAAACCATTCTGTGCTTCTGTGATTTTATGACTCAGATAAATGGTGTGGGTTCACTGGGAGGGTAAATCTGGCACCTCCATCTGGGAAGGAGTTTATTAGTAACTAATAATGGGCTGGAGGATGCAGATGCAGACTCTCCAGAGAGATGGCAGCAGGACTTGTTTATCATGCCTGACGATTTTCTGCCCTTTTTATTTTAACCTCTGTATCCATAAACAACACCATGGCTCTTCTCCCTACACCCAGCCCAGTGGACACTCACAACCCCCCGTGCTGGGGCTGTTCCCTGTCTGTGCTGGCCCCTGTGCATGCCCAGGCTCTGCCCAGGAGGTTCCAGGGATGCAGACCAGGCCCACACCACGGCCATGGCTGACACTACACCTGACTGAATGAACATTTCCCTCTACAGGCACACATTTCCTTATTTCCTACTTCTTTATGAGCATGCCCCCTGCCTCAGCACCTGCTTAGTGGAGGATGACTGATCTTAGAAGAGGTCACTTGTGTGAAGGGATCTTCCTCCTGCCCAGATGAGTCACCAAAAACCCCAAGGTAGGGACACACAGAGCTTTGTGTCTGTGACACCCAGAGCCTCCCCAAGGTAGGGACACACAGAGCTTTGTGTCTGTGACACCCAGAGCCTCCCCAAGGTAGGGACACACAGAGCTTTGTGTCTGTGACACCCAGAGCCTCCCCAAGGTAGGGACACACAGAGCTTTGTGTCTGTGACACCCAGAGCCTCCCCAAGGTAGGGACACACAGAGCTTTGTGTCTGTGACACCCAGAGCCTCCCCAAGGTAGGGACACACAGAGCTTTGTGTCTGTGACACCCAGAGCCTCCCATCCTGCTGTGTGGAGAAACAGCCTCGCCCTCAAGCAATGACAGAAAAGCCCAGTGGTTTTGGCTCTCCCAGGAAAGCTCAAATGGATTGTGGAAAGGCTGAGCGAGGGTGTGGTCCCTCCTGCAGTGAGAGTAAGACAAAGAGAACAGCTAGGTGGGATTAAATTTGACCTTAAATAGAAAAACAGTTCTAGATTCCTCATCCTTGGACATCAGGGCAGTCTCATGAGAATGCAGAGGGGACAGTAGCACAACTACCCTGTGCATGGTGTGGCTGACTCGGGAGGAAAGAGCTGCAAAACCTTTCCTCCCCATGCCATGGCAGCTGTGCTCTCTGTCCTCTTCCCACAGCCACAGCCTGGACTGGGCTTGTTGATTCTCCCTCAGAATGAACAATTTGCAGATGAGCAAATCCCACCAACCTATTAAAGTGCTGATGATTTATTATTCACAGAGTCATTGAATGGTTTGGGTTTGGAAGGGACCTTAAGAGCATCCAGTTCCACCCCCTGCCATGGGCAGGGACACCTTCCACTATCCCAGGCTGCTCCAAGCCCTGCCCAACCTGGCCTTGGGCACTTCCAGGGATGGGGCAGCCACAGCTTCTCTGGGCACCTGTGCCAGGGCCTCCCCACTGTCATTCAGTTTGTCACTGGGCAGTGCTTGCCCTTTGCTAGATGTGCTACTACCAAAATCCTGTCCATGGCTGACCAGCTCCCATTGCTTTTGCAGAGGTGCAAATCCCCTCTCTGAGCACACCAAACTCAGGTGCACCCCAAGGTGACCTTGCAGGTTCTTGTAGGCATTGTTCCCTTGTTCTGGAGGATGGTCCCTGGCAGTGACAACACCATCCCTGGGGAATGGCTGCAGGAGCCAGGGATCTGGGGAACTCTGGAGAGCCTTGCAAGCCACCTTCCCTTCCCACTTGCCTCCCCAACCATTTATATCCCTCCAGCCCTTCCTCCTCTAAGATAATTAAGGGCACAGGAGAAATTAAGCTAATTCTGTTGGGGCTGCTGCACATCCCTTATCACCAGCTCTGCCTTCCCTCCTTCCTAGGTACATGTAATTAAAGCAGGTTTTTCTGCTGTAAGATAAAACACTTTGTTCTTCGAGACCAGTTTTGGTCACAGCAGTGCTTGGCCCAAACTTTTAGTCCTTCTCACGGAAACTCCTGAAAAACTGAGCCAAAATGCTCAGCTGCCTGTGGATTCAGGGTGAATCCCCCCTCCCAGTCAGTGCCCAGGCCAGTCCTGCTCCCAAGGGCTGTCAATCTGCCATGGGTCACTTTGGGTCACTGACCGACCCTCGCTGCAATCCCTGCCCAGCTGGCATTAAATAACAGCCTGGGCCATTTTTAAATGCTGCCATGGCAGTCGCTGTGGCAACCTTAAAACAGACCCCTGTGCCAAGCCCTGGGGCTGCTGCAGCCACCCCAAGGCCTGGGGACAGATTTAGTGGAGGCATGAAGCAAAATAGCACCAGAGGGCACCAGGACAGCACAAGGCCCTTCCTTCCTCTGCAAGGGAGGGATGAGCTCCTGAGATCCCCCCTCTCTCTGAGCCTGGTTTTGTGGGAGAAGGGAAAGGAGGGAAGGGAAAGCTCTCAGCCTCCTCTGCCTTCAGGAAACCTGAAAACAAGAGGCAGGGCTGGCAGGGAGCAGGGAAATGCCCTGGCCACCAACAAATAGAGGTTATGGCCGGTGCTCTGGAGGGAAAAAATGTTGGGTCACCAGCTCACAGCCCAGGAGGGACCTGGGTGAAGGCTCTCTGCAGGTCATAGGCCTGCACTTGTGAACTCATCCACCAGGCCCTGCCCCTGGAAGGACACTGAGCACTGATGTCCCCCCTGCAGGTGACACTGGCCCATCCAAGAGCTGTGATTGCCTGCTGCACACCTTAAATCATGGAGTCACAGAATGGGCTGGGCTTTAAACCACCTTAATGATCATCCACCTCCAAAACCCCTGCCATGTGGGGTTTAATCCCCTAGATTAGGTTGCTCCAAGCCCCTTCCAACCTTGAAAACTTCCAGGGATGGGGCAGCCACAGCTTCTCTGGGCAACCTGTGCCAGGGCCTTGCTACCCTCAAAGACAATATATTTTTAATATCTAATTTAAACCTGCCCCTTTCAGTCTTTCCTCCTTTTCCAAAGTCCCTCTCCAGCTCTCCTGGAGCCCCTTTAGGCCCTGGAAGAGGCTCTGAGCTCTCCCTGGAGCCTTCTCTTCTCCAGGTGAGCACCCCCAGCTCTCCCAGCCTGGCTCCAGAGCAGAGATGTTCCAGCCCCTGGAGCATCTCTGTGGCCTCCTCTGGACTCTGTTCCAACAGCTCCATGTCCTTTGTGTGTTGAGGGCCCCAGAGCTGGACACAGCACTGCAGGTGGGGTCCCACAAGGACAGAGCAGACTGGGACAATCCCCTCACTTTGTTTCCTTGCTGGATTTACGAGGCTCCAGCCAGGCAGTGCTTTATCAAACCTGGGATCAGTGCCACTCTCCCTTCCTTCTTACCCTGCTGTCTCAGGTTCAAGGATACAATTCCCACAGCATAAAGAGTTACAGGGTGATAGCTGAGCCCTGTTTGCTGCATTTCCCAGTGCCAGGTGTCCCTCACAGAGGCAAGGTGGCATTTTCACCTCCTTTCTTTCATTACAGCTATGGGTATCCATTCCTTATCTCTTTAAGGCCCATGTAAGTCCCAGGATGAACACCAAGGTCACATGAAAAGGGATTTTTTAGCACAAGGTTGCAATGATGTCACTGAATAGTGAATCCCAAACTTGTGCTCAACCCAGGATCACCCAATTCCCCCATAAGTCAGCAGGGGTTTTTTTGTGGGAAATAAAGTGTTTTTCTAAGTGCTTTTTTTTCTTCCTGAGAGTTCAGGCTCAGCAGGAGTGGGTGCCTCTCCCAAAGACTCTGTGTCAGGTTAGGCCAGCTCTGAATTTGTTCCTGCAGCTGGTTTTTGTGACCACACTCCCATAAATAGGAACTGAGCAACAATTGCAGGGAATATTGTGGTTGCCCCTGCCAGCACCTTGAGGCTTTACTACAAGGTGGTTATTGATCCTGGTAGATAACAGCCTTTCCTGTGGAAACCAATAGCTTCTCCCACAGTTGATTATGCTGTGAATTATTGGGGATTATTTTGATAACTTTGGACTTGGCTCTAGTTTGTTGTCTTTTTCTGAGGGAAGAAATAGTCATGGTTTATTTTCTTAAGAATCTTGTTAAGGCTTATTGATGAGAGTCAGTTTCAGGGCTCATTTAAATGAGACACATCCTCAAAGCTTTTGCTGAATCAAGGCTTAGAGCTCTCCTAGCATTTCAAGCTTTTCTTTATTTTTTTTTTCTTTTTTTTTCTTTTTTCCTTCCACTTCACCTTTTAGTTCCATGATCCTGAGGGCAGAGATGGCCTGATAAGAGTTCCAGCTGTGAGGCTGGGGGTGCTGTGATTGCCAACAGGATGCAAGCTGGTGATAAGGCACAGCTCCCTTCTGCCATAGGTGCTCCTGGTGTTGGCTGCATTTGATCCTGAACCATGCAAAACAAGAGGAACAATGCATTCCTCTGCCTCCCATTCATGTGTTTCACCACGAGGGCTGTTCTCTGGCTGTTCCACAGTGGGTGTGAAAGATTAACATCTACCATAGCAGAGCCAAACCCCTGGCTGCAGATAATTATGCAGAAGGTATCTCATCCTCCCCGGGGTCACTCTTCTACCAAGTGTTTTCACTCAACCTGCCAGTTTTTTGGGGGAGATAAACTTGCTTGAACACGTCTCCTGAGTTGCAGAGCTGTTAATATTGGACAGAGCTGGCTGCTCATTTCCTCTTCTACCTGTTCTCTTCTGTGCTTTTGACAATGAAGAAAAATGCTTTGTGCTTCTCAAACTGCAGTGAGGATGTTTCCATTCCTCATAACATGAAAGCATCAGGGCAAAGAGACACTCAGCCATTAAAGCCTGGTTTGGAATGCAAAGATGTGCCCACAACAGCCTCTTCTGTCTCCAGTATTTGTCAGTTCATTGGGAGATTAAGGGAGCAATGATCATAAAATCCTTCATTTGGGCTGGAAGGGACCTTAAAGATCATCTCATTCCACTTTCTGCCACAGTCTGGGAGACCTTCCACTGCCCCAGGCTGCTCCAAGCCTTGTCAAACCTGGCCTTGGGCACTTCCAGGGATCCAGGGGCAGCCACAGCTTCTCTGGGCACCTGTGCCAGGGCCTCCCCACCCTCACAGGGAAGGATTTCCACCTGACATCTCCTCTAAACATCCCCTCTGCCAGTTTAAAGGCATTGCTCCTTGTCCTGTCTCTTCATGCTCTTGTCAAAAGCCCCTCTCCAGCTCCTTTGTACCCTCCTTTATTGCTGAAGCCTAATGGCCTCTTCTTTGGGCTTGTCCCCTTTCCACAGTCCCCAGAGGAAACTGCAGAACATGTTCAGATCCCTCCAGTTAAGGGGTGAGATTCCCCTCACCCAGGATGTTCACAGGAGTTCTCTACATCTCTGCCCAGCCTCCCTTTAGAGTCAGGGGTGAGAAAATGGCAGTCCCTAAGGGGACCTAACTTAAATGTCAGTTTTGGAATTAAACGAATCATGTTCCAGCAGTTCCCATTGCTCTCCACTGTTACAAGCAGAGTCTTGAATATCTTCTGTGATGCAAAACCAACACAACATCCCAGCAGACAAACTCCCTCCAGTGCTTGCTGTGAGTGTTGTGGTCCCCTCTCTCAGGGAGATGCAGCCTGTCTTCACGTGAGGAGCAACAGGAGATGGGACTAGGCTGGGTAAAAATCAGGTTATTTTCTTTTCCCCTCACTGTTACTGAAGGACAAGGAAGGCAGCTCAGATTATCTGCTCCTCTGAGGGCTTCTGGCTTCGTCTTTTAACTGCTACGATTATTACTTGATCAAATAGAGAAGCAGAAGAGGTTTTGGGATGTGTGGCCCTGCCATCCCAGCTGGTGAGATGAGCAGACTCCAAGCAGAAAATTGGTCCTGCTCCTGCAAAGGGCCCTCTTAAGATGTCTAAAGCTGCATGGACCAACCATTTTGTATTAAGTTGATTTGGCACAGTTTGCTCTGCTGCCTCTTTCATGGAGAAGAGCAGCCTTCCTCCAGAAACTGAAAACCACCAGCATTTTCTAGAAGTGAGCAGTGACAAAAGAAAAGGAAAATAGAAAACCAGCCATTAAAAAAAAAAACCCCTTTTAAATAGCAGATGAAAGACATATCATGCAACTTTCAGGGAACTCAAACAAACCTTGAGATGCTCCAGTCACCAGAGGTGAAAATGGAAATGTAGGAAGTGTGGTGTGAAATTGTAGGACCCTCCTGGTTCTGCAGCCCGCGCCCGGAAAGCGCCTTGGCGTGTTTCTGAAGAGCAGATTTAGCACAGCATCCTGGGAGAGCACATTTCAGTTCCTGCATTTCATTCATTTTTATGCCTTTCTAATGCAGATGCAGCTGAACTATACCATTGATTCATGCACACACCTCTTTTCCATATAGATGATGACTGCATCAAAGAAGCCAGCGCTCTGAAATAGCACACAGTGAAATACCACAGCAATTCTCATTTGGAGTCTATAGTGGGAGAGCAATTTCCAAAAATGAAGGGCAAGGTTCCTAATCCATAGCAGCTTTTTGCCAAAGAGATGTGGGAGAGAAGAAACAGGATGCATCCTGCATGAATCATCGCTGTAACCACCCTGGATTTATTAACTGAAATGATGAGGAATAACCAAAAGTGATTAAAACCTCAGATGTCTGGTGAAAGGCGTCGCCTCAAGCACTGGCTGTTGTGAGATAGTGCCATAGTCTTCCTGTTGATTTCAAAGAATTGAGGGCTAAAAGGTCGAGTTTTCAAGAGCAAATAATTCATTGTTTAAAATTACAGGATAACCATCATCACCACATGTCACAGAGAGGGGTAAAAACATCCCCAGGTCCTGGGAACCTTATCCTTCCCCAAAACAGGGTGACTACAGCCACCCCTTTTCCTTTTCACTCACCAGCTCTCTGGTATTTGAACAACTGCTGCCTCCCACTCCTACCTCAGAGACCCCAAATTCCCCCTTCATTACCACCACCACCAGCCTGTAGATTCACCCTCACCAAGGTGTGGAGCCACGTCCTTTGCATGGAGAATGTCCAGGTTTGGGGCACAGGTTTTGGCAGAGCAGTCACAGTTTCTCCTTGAGGTTCTTCCTCCAGGTGTTGTTTTGTGACCCCACCCCTGACTGCCTGGCCAGAAGGAGAGGGGCACAGGCCACCCCCACACTGGAAGTGGCTCTTCTGTATCCAAAATTATGCTCAGTTCTGCATGAGAACTGCATGTTCTGAGCTGCTGCCTTTGACCTCCCCCAAAACAATCCCTGAGATCCCAGAAGCTGGGAGCTCTGCGAGCTTGGGGGGTGAGAAGGACCCATGGGGTGATCAGTGGAAGGAGCAGGAGGACTTCTCTTGCCCTTCAAGTCACATCCCTTCCAGTGCCCTCACTCCATATTTTACGAGCTTATTTGTACATTCAAATTCTCCTCGGTTGTGTCCTGGCTATCACGGGTTCCAAATCAAAATTCCTGCTCTATCCAGCGAGTTCTGCAGGGCTGTCCTTGGCAGCTGGCTCTTGCAGGCTCCTGGAGGGAAGCTTGGGCTGCTGCTTTCCTTTGCTGATTATCTCCCAACATCAGCTGCAGACCCCCTGCTCAAGCTCCCCCTTTCCCTGTCCTTGGACATCTTCACTGTGCACAGACTCCAGAGCCCTTCCTGCTGTGCTCCAGCCCCTTTGTGAGCTCCCTTTGGGATAAATGTGCAGGAATTGTGTGGCCCTCCATTTGCATGTCCTGGCCTGAGCTTCTGCCCAGTCTCAGCCTCATCCAGATCTCCCAGGAGGGAGCTTTATGGGCCTCCACAGAGAAAGCATCACTGCAGTGAGAAATACTGGAGAGTCCAGAGCGCCTCCTGAGTGCCCTGAACAAGCTGGAAGAAAAGTTTCATCTTTTTTTTCAACTTAATGGGTAACATCAAGGACACACATCAAGGACTCCCAGTGAAGCTTGGGGCACACAGCCCTCATCTCTCTCTGTGCTCACTTAATGGGTGGGTCTGTTCCCACACCCTTTTTGCCAGCTGCTGGTGGAGAAGTGAGGAGGGAAGCAGAGATGAAGATGTTCCTCCCAGAGGGGTCTGCTTCTCCTTGGGCAGCCCTGAGGATCTGGAGATAACAATACAGTGTTTCCTCTGTATTTTAGAGGGGCCAAGAGAGGCAGGGAAGCTCAGAACTAAGTCACCAGCCAGGTCATTTCCACTTCATGCTGTCAGAGCTCAAGCAGAGGGAGGAGAAGGGCTGTTTGTTGGTTTTTCCCTTCCCAGCTCAACAGGCACAGTGATACTTCAGCATCCTGAAAAACACAGCAGAGGTAGGTGGCTCTACCCAGGAGCAAAACAGCCTAAATTGTAGCACTTAAAGACAGGGACATCCTGTCAACACGAGGGTTTCTGTAAAAACCAGCCAAGGGGTGAAAAACCTGGAAGGGATGGGCATGAATTTGCCAGGCAGAAGGGAGGGTGAGGAAGTCATGGGATCAAGGACTGGAAAGGGCATTGAGAGACCAGGCAGCCTCTCCATGGTCTGCATGGCTCAGCTCTGGGCTCAGCATCCTTGAAGGCTCTCCCCACATTCAGGGGTGTTCATCTGGGGAGGCTGGATACCCACTCCTTGCTATTTTTAAAGCTGAATGTTAATATCTTTAATTGCCAGAGCTCCAGGAAGAGAGCCAGAGCTAAAAAGTATCTACTAAGAAACTGCCAAGAAACACTGTTAAACAGGATCTAGGAAAAAAGCCAGGCACAAAAATTTATGATCTTTATCTCTGCAATAATAATTTCTCAGTGGTCAACCGAGGAGCAGAACAAAGGTCACTGGTTTTGTATCAGCTGGAGTTTGTGAAATCCTTTGTTTCCTTCACTCTGAGCTTGTCCTGTGGGTCTCCTGAGGGAGACCCTATAAATGAACACAAAAACCTGACAGTCCTGACTGCCCCATTTGTCCCCATTCCTTCCCCAAGACCCAAAACCTCTGCGATTCCAAGTCAGAGACCTTCCCAGCACTGGGAAAAGCCCAGCCTGGATCCTCATCCAGGGCAGAAGCATGTTTCACCTTGTTTATTAAACAAGATATCCGTAGGAATGGTCCAGTGAACTTCTGTGTTGCTAAACCCACCTCACATGAACAGTCACATTGATTCTACCTAAGAATTTTGCATTTGCACAGATGCAAGAACCAACCTCATCTCAGGTTTCCCTCTTTCCAGCATGATGGGGGATAAGCAAGGGACCCATGAAGACCTCTGCAAATAAATTAAAGGAGAATAGGCTCTTTTTGTATTATTCTTTTCTGGTTAAATAGTGGAAACAATTCTAGGCAAAATATACACAGTTTGCTTCTTGACATGGCTGCCAAGATTCCCAACTTTACAATGAGGATCAGATTTCAGAACACTTCCAAACCAACCCCCACAAAAATTAATTGACTATCCAGGAAACTCTTGGCTTTGGATGTTGTTTATTTTTAAGGTAAAGTTCTGATCCCAGCGACTGCGGAGGGGAACTTTGAAAATCTGATCTCTGTGAGCCTTCGTGACTCAGAGGGTGGCATTCAGTGCCCACACACAGGAGCCTGGTGCCATCTGAGATGCCCTTGTATATCTGAGACATCCCACAGAGCTGGCAGAGGGACACAGAGCCGAGGAAAGACGAGCAGTCCTCAGAAGCAAGAGCTGGAGTCTGGGGCTGGATACCCCAGAGCTTCTAACTTGGCTCTGGGAAATGGTGTTTGGACAGCCAAGCCCAGCCCTAACACACACATATAAAATGTATATAATCAAATCAATCAGTCACTCAATCAATCACGGGAGATACTTCCAGATCTTCGGGTTTCATGTCAGCTCTGGAGGCAATTTAAGCAGTATTTCAACACTCAGGACTGTGTTAGAAACACACTATTTGCTTCACTGACACTTCCAAGCATGCTGAAGCACTCAGCTGGCCCAGGCTGCCTGCTCCCACCCTTGCTGCTCACATCCTCTTCTCCATCCTCTGTTCCTTCTACAGCTCTACCACAGATTACAAGAGAAAGAGCAGAGGATTTTTTTTCTCTTTTTTTTCCAAAGGAGAGGTGTGCAAAATGCAGGAGGCAAAGACTTTCCACTGGGCAAAGCTGTGATGAGGTTTATGGCACCCTGAGGGGTGGTAGAAGGGGCTGGCACATGAACCACCAGCAGCTCTGGGGCAGCATTACCTCAGAAAGTCAGCGCCCTCATGGAAAAGCAGGATATTTTTAGTTTACCAGTGTATTTAAATCATCATGGAGTACATTAAAATTATAGTAATTATCCCACCTTCTCATGTGGGATTCTGGGAGGTGATGGATTGGTGGATCGTGTGCTCGTTGGAGTCATCCTTGGTGAGGTCCTCCTGCAAAACAGAATTGTTTTGTTTTCCCCATTTTACAGCTGCAGCATTCCTGGCCCATTAATGCCTGTCATCTGAATTCTGGGATCTGTTCACAAACCACCCTTCCCTCTCCAGCAGCCCAGACTACCCCTGTGACACCAACTCCTTCAAAACAAAAATGCATTTGCACGTTCCTGGAGTTGTGAGTTTCCTCGTGCAGGCGAGGCTGATGTTTTCTTCATGGCAGTGTTTAACCTCTGAATCATTTCTGCTTCCCCCTGCATGGCTGCACTGATGGGAAATGCAGGGAAACCTGATGGTCCCCCAGCCCCTGCTCTCATCTCTCTGCCCCACCACTGCAGGCAGGAGAAAGGGATTTGTTCCAATGCTGCAGCAGCAGCTTTGGCAAAAAAATGTGAAAAAATGCAACTTTTTTTCACAGGGGAAAAACAAAATATGCATGCTTTCCCAAATCAGAAGCTTCATGTTTCTGATGGCAAATGAAAAAAAAAATAGGGAGGGATTGAACAGAAAAATCTTGACAGAAAAATCTTGACAAAAAATAATTTCCCTTATAAACTGTCATCACCAAATTCTGGGTTATCTCCATTTTTAAACCCTCCATTGAAAGATGGTGCATCTGATTTCAAGATGAAGTCTCTTCTTCTTCTTGTTTCTTTTCAGGAAAACAGGAATATTTGTCTTAAAAATGGTTCCTGATACTTCTTGATGGATCAAAGGTGGGGAGAAGTCCCCAGCATCTCTCCTGGCGGAGTGACAGGTTTCTGCCAAGCCTGGAAGTGCTCCCCAGCCCAGAGTGGCCTTGGAGGCCACTCAGCAGCTTGCAGGTCCCCCAGCCCTCATGGTCCCAAACCCCGTGGCAGCTCTGCATCCCTGTGGGGTGTGAGAAGTCCCCATTGTCCTCCTGTGCACGTGGGGAACCTTGCCAGCATCTGGCCATTCCCCTGCCTCACACCCCTGTTCTCTGGCCCCTTCCCAGCTCCTCCAGCAGCATGTTCCTGATTACTTACTCTCTCTAAATGCTGCAGAAAAATGCTGCTTCTCCTGAATACTAAGTAAGGAAAGGAAAAAAAAAGTTTATTCTCTTGCTGGACTGTGTTTGTTCTGGGGTTTGAATTTTTCTGTTGCTGCTGAAAGCTTTTTTGACCCTTGCAGGTATTTGATCCAAGTGACCTCTGGCATTTGGGGCACTGATACAGTCCCACACCGATCTTGTTCTTGCACAGATCTTAAATATCTGTGCATCCATCTATCCATACATATAACTATCTTCCTCTCTCTCTCTCTCTCTCTCTCTCATTCCAGTGCTATCTGATCAGTTCTTGGCTTTCCTTACACTTCTTTCATCGAATTAATATCTTTCCCCTGGGGATGTGCTCTCCCTCTCCCAGATTTTCTCTTTTTACCCCCTGTCATTTCCCTCTCCCTCCTGACCCGCTCCCCTTCCCTCCACGCTGCCAGTTTGCAGTTGCCTTATGTACCCAGCATAACACAAACATATATTTAAATGGGATGATTTCCACTAAAGTAAGGAGCCTGGCCCATTAATTCCAAGAGTGGAGCTGACAGCCCAGGCCTGGAGTCTCATTGCCTGGTGACACATGAGTACAGCTGCTCGAACTTGACGGGGAACTGTTTCCAGCGCCCCGGCTGCACATCTGCAGCAGGAAGGAAATTCTTTCTGTAGCACTGGAAAAAATAAAGCTGCCTAGATTTCCCTCCCTCCCCCCCGCCCCCAGATGATGATATTCATCATTCAAATGTTTCAGCTGAGTGGGTGTTTAATTCAGAGTTTGGAGGGGGACGTTTATGGTGTGTTACGAGCTTTGCTGTTGAGCCTTTGTTCCAGCCAAGGTGGTGTTGCTTTTACCAAGGGCTTCTCCAAAACCTCTCAGAGCTCTGACTACATCCAGCAATGCTGGGGACCATGATGTTCTCAGAACCAGCTGCTGGATTGAAACAGAGGATGTGCCTTTCCTCGATGAGGTTGTTACACTGATAAATTAGAGCGGGGGAAAAGCAGAGGGATTTATCTTCCATGGCTCTAGCAGGACTTGAACAGACAATGCCAGTTATGGGTCAAGTCCTGGTCTGAGGCATCACTGAGGGTTTAAGGGCTTTGAAGATGGTGAAAGGCCTATAGGGGAAGCCATATGAGGAGCAGCTGAGGTCACTTGTCTTGTTCAGCCTGGAGAAGAAGAGACTGAGAGGAGACCTGACCACTGTCTGCAGCTTCCTCCTGGGGGAAGAGGAAGGTCAGGTACTGATCTCTGCTCTCTGGTGACAGAACCTGGGAGAATGGCTGGAGCTGTGCCAGGGGAGGTTTAGGCTGGATATCAGGAAAAGGCTCCACACTCAGAGGGTGTTTGGGTGCTGAACAGTCTCCCCAGGGAATGGTCATGGCCCCCAGGCTGCCAGAGCTCAATGCTCCCAGGCATGGGGGGTGATGCTGTGGGCTGGCCTGTGCAGGACCAGGAGCTGGACTCAGTGATCTTGGTGGGTCCCTTCCAACTCAGGATGTTCTGTCATTCAATGATTTTATTACCAGCTTTGCTGATGGGACCCAGAAGACCACATCAGCAAAGCTTCAGGAATTGACTCAAATTTTTCAGGGTTTTGCTTCCAGCTATGCCAGGAAAATGTTTTAATTGACACCAAAAACCCCTCCAGCTTTTCTTCCTCAGAGTAATCTGAGTATTCTCACCCCCCCATCCTCAGGTACCCAGAAGGACTGAGATACCTGTAGGAGAGGTTTTGTGCTGCAGCCTTTTGGTGACCTGTGCTCCCACATTTCACCCTGCACGTGATCCTCTCCTTCTTGGACAGGAGGAGGGGAAGGACCATAAATGCCACTCATGGGATGCAGCCATGGGGGCTAATCTTTAGTCCAAACATGAGTGAACATGGAACAAAAAAGGAGAGCCATAGAAGCAGGGCTTTTACTTTCAATAGGACAGCAAGAGAAGCCAAGTCTGCAGGATGGACTACACACTCCCCTCCCTCAGATGTGGCTTTCTCTGATGTGGCTTTCCCATCTTTCTGAGCAAAAATCAGGTGCTGAGGATATTGACCTGTCACTATTTATATAATTCTTGCTGCAGCAGGCACCAGCTTTGCCTGGAAATGGAAGATGAGCACAAAGTGTCAGAAAGTGCATTAAACTCTGGGCAACTCGAGGTGAGACACTGAGAGCTTTGGGCTGGTTTTGGAGGGTAATCAGCTGCTTTAACATGGAGGAAAAGGAAATAGCTGCCACTGAATTTGTGAGGCTGGAATTCAGACGATATTTAGGAAACTAGTGAGGAAATATATAGGCAAAAGTCACCCAGTCTGCTGTGCTGCCAAGGTCTCCCTGGATTAGGTCTTGGAAAGCAGAATTTTTACACAGTTCCTGCTGAAGGAGAACAAACTCAGTCACAGACCTTATTTCTGAACACAGGCTGAAGAAGTGTAAAGATATGAGCAACTGTTGAAGTTGGCCCTGCTTTGAGCAGGGGGATGGATTGGATTATTTCCAGAGGTCTCTTCCAACCAGATTTTTTTCTATGATTCTGTGGTTCTATGCTAGCATTTGCTGTATCTAGGTGGAAGCTGAATTCTGTGGCTGCTGAAATACAGTGGGCTAAAGAGTTTTGACCTTTAGGTCAGAGATCTTGTGGGAGACCTCATCCACCCACTCTCCTGCCAGGCTCTGGTTCCCTCTTCTTGATGAATAGAGAATTTGTACAAAATAGATTTGGCAGTGCCTTGTACCATAGATACTATGGGCTTTTTTTCTTCCTGAAAAGAGACAAATCTGGTCTAAATTAAAAAATCAAGATCTTCTTTCAGAAGTCTGTTGGAAAGGCAAAGGCAAGAACCATTGCTCTGTAACTGAATAACCAAACTCCAAGAGCCAGTTGACTGATCCAGGCTACATATTTGCATTCAATAATATGGACATTTATTGCACCTTGTGACCTGCTGAAACATGAGCAAGGGTTTTCCTTTCCCTGTCTTTCAGTGAGTTTCCTTGCAACACCACCCCAGACATTTGACATGATGAGCTTGGATTTTCCAGAGAAAACTCCTACCTCAGTTTTGAGGCTTTCATTTTGTAACCTTTCTAGATCAGCAAATATCCAGTCTAGGTGATAAGTCAGAGGTGGGAGAGAAATGAAATTGTTTCCCTTAAC
Organism: Urocynchramus pylzowi; assembly: GCA_013397555.1. Taxonomy (NCBI): domain Eukaryota; kingdom Metazoa; phylum Chordata; class Aves; order Passeriformes; family Fringillidae; genus Urocynchramus; species Urocynchramus pylzowi. The sequence goes on along the minus strand of VZRH01003385.1, from coordinate 28,252 downwards.
ATAATTAAGAAAACCCCATAGGTTTTGTGATGCTGAGACACCCTGAGAAGGTGATGGGCAATTTTACACAAATACCAATGCTGAGCCAAACTCTGCATTAACAGCTGTGCCTATGTCCAAGCACCTCTTTCTTCTTGGTTTGGCTCAGAGCAGGTCATTTGTTGTTTCTAGTTTGTTCTCCTATCTCACTGTTGGTTTGGGGCTGAAATGATGCAACCCCAACTTGTGGTGGTGAGCTGAACCCTTGTTGGGAGCTCTGTTGACTAATCCAGATGGATCCCAGTGTAGTCCCAGGGGCAAGAGACCAAATGATCCAACAAAAGTCTTCTCAGCCACATTTTCAGGTTGCATCTCCATTCCCACCACCTGTAAAAGCATATTTAAAGACCCTGCCTTCTCTGGTCGCTTCTTGCACAAAGCAAGCCCTTCCTGGGGGGTGCTAAAATATAATTCTCTTAAACCTGCAGTCCCCAAGAGTCCAGTTCTGTGATTCTGGAGCCACATGACAACAAGCAGAAGCCTGTCCTCCCCTCTGAGCCTCCTGTCCCAGCCCACAAGCACTGCCAGTCCATGGCCCTTCTGCATCTTTCCCCAGAAGATAGGGGATGATGCTTATGCTCTTGTCTGTCTAAAAGGGCTCAGAGAAGATCAGGTGACTGCAGAAATGAGACCTCCTCTCCACAGAGGGAGCTTTCCATCACCTGTCCTTTAGCAGACATCCATGATGTGGCCATCTAAAGGCTGGTGAGATGAGCCCTAGTCCAAGAACACAGATAGATTCCTCCTGGGACCTGGCAGAAGAGAATGGCCACATTCTTTCCCATCCTTGCTTTCAACTCTTTTGAGCTTGTTTGCTTATTGCAGAGCAATAAAATAAATGTATGGCTGCTCCTTTGCCTGTCTCTCACTTTGAATAGAGCTCTGAAACACACAGCAGGAATGGATTTGGGCTGCCTTAAAGCATGGATCACATGGTAAATTATTTATTTGCCTGTTTATACCCTGCAATAAAAAAAATACACAAACAAAACCTTCCTTTTCCCCTCTTAAATGTCCCAATTTATGTGCCTGGATAGTTTACACAACCCCCAGCTCAGTTTGTTTGGATCATACTCGGCGTCTGAACAATTTGCAAGCACTTGGAGAGCTTCAGAGGCACAAACAAGTGCTGGTGCCCCTGGTCCTGCAGAGAGGGAGCTGAGGAAACTTTGGACCCAGCTCCTTGCCAAGGTCACAGGCAGAACAGGATTTCAGGTTCAGAAGAGCAAACGTGGGAAGATCTGCAGAGGATCTGAACTTGGCAGGACCCAAGTCCAGAGGCTGTGTCCTGCACTGCATCTTGTTTGTTACTCTGGCTGATACACCCTCCTTTTTTCCAGAGATTTCCTTGGGTCAGGAGGAGATTCTCTTTACAAATTTGCAGCCAGCACAGGATAACGGGATCTTTCTCTTGAGTAACACTCATCTTATATCTTCCTTCCTAACCTAAAGGCTGAAGAAAACACAGCCAGAGTTTTCCTGACTTTGGCACTGATTGTGAACTGAGATGTGCTGGGATGCACTCAGTGAGGGATGGATTTTACAGAGATGTGTAGGGTGAGATAAATCCCACCAGGACAAAGAGGGTTTTGAAAATGGGCACTGCCCATGAGTCTCACAGGGCAGATTTTGTCCCAGAATAAATGTACCTTGTAGACATCACCTTGAGATGTAAAAGCAGGCTGGAAGTTTCACTTGTGTCCAGCTGCATCCCATGAGTCTGTGCCATGGAGAAATGTTGCAACATAACTTGTCTCCTAATCCCCTAAAATGAGTGCTCAGGACATCCAGCTGGGACTGAGAGCTGAGCTTCACATGAGGAAGGACAGAATCAACTTTCTGAGCTGAAAGGAAGATAAAATAGTGTTTGGGTGAGAGATCATGTTGAAAAGCAGGTCAGAGAGAACCATCAGCCTGTTGATAGTCAATCAGCTCATCTTGCTCAGAGTGCTTTCCAGAGCCCCTGACAGCATGGGATGTGTTTGCCCTCACAACTCACTATGGGGCTGTCACAGGCAAGGAGAAAGCTGCAGGGACTGTCTTCCTCAGGTCTGCCTTCATCTGTTTTCCCAGCTCAAACCTGACTTTTCTTCCCTTTAAGGCAGCTGCCTGTATAGACCTGCTGAGTGATGGGAGGACAGGAGGCTGATTTGGGCAGTGCTGGTCTAGAATTACCAGCTCCACCATTTAAAATGATGAGTCCAATCCCATCCACCCTCAGGAAAGCTGGGTGTTCTCATTGATCAAAAATGGTCCTTCTGAATCTTCAATGCTGATCCTTTTCTTCATGGCCACAGGAACATAAAACATACTTTCTTCAAAAAATGAAACCTTGAAGGGCCTGGTAATTGCCTGACCCCAGGGAAATGGAAGAAAAGCAACAAACCTTATGGGTCTGCCAAGGAGGTGGAGGTGTGTTTTCTTTTGTGTCTGGTCAATGGTACCTAAAATGCCACATCCACCAGAGACATGCAACTCTTGATGAAGTCTGAAGGAGAATTGACCTGAGGGTTGAATGTGCTGCCCTTTCCTTGTTCTGTTTAACTGCACTTCTTTCTGAGCAAAGAGAACTTGCTGACGATTTTCAGAAATGCATTTCTTCTGCTTCCCCTTTTCTGCTCATACAAAGGCTATTGTATGTTTTTATAGTGACTTCAGTCACTATAGCTACAAGAACATGATTGGTACCTTGATATTTGAGCTTTAGTGTCCTTGCTGTGCACGTTGGGATTCAGCTCTTAGGCACTGAGTCCTTTAAAATTGTGTCAGCATTAGAAGTCGTGGTAGCATTAATGTTGCTGCTAAAGCTTTGACAAGCTTCAAAAACAAGCATGACAACAAATTCAGATCTGGTGTGGCTATCTGAAACTTCCTCTCGGGCCACCACATCCCTGCCACACATGGTCACTTCTGTGTTTTTTGCCTTGGCTGCCAGCAGGTCATTCCAAGAGGGAGATGTTCATGGACAGGCCACCAGGAAAGCACAAGTAACCACGGTGGCCACACCCAGGAGCACAACTCACACCTCTCCCGTGGCACAGGGCAGGTGTTGCAGAACACCTTCCTCATGCTGAGAGGAGCCATGAAAAACAGGGCAGTGATTTCTTTCTGAGGAGTATCATGGCTTTGCCTAAGTCCTCACCACATGGAAAGATCTAAATTCAGGTAATTCGGTCACTGCATTGCAGCCATGGGGCTCCACCTGTGGTTATTCCTTAATCTGCAGAAGACTGTGCCCAGGGAAGTGTGGGGTTTGTTAACATTCTTCATTGGAATCTCTGCTGAGAAAGGTCCTCTGGTCCAAAGCAGACCTTGCCAATCTCCAGCTGCAGGAAACATTTCCACACCCCTGTGCTAGGAAGCATCTCATTTGGTTTATCTCCTTTGTAGATGTCTACCTCTAAGCTTTTCAACCTGCACATTCTTTTTTTTTTTTTTTTTTTTTCACAATTCAGATCTGTCTAACCAGTCTGGGCATGGGGGCTAGCACACAATTCACCCTGGAGTTGGCATCTAAACCAGAGCAGATGAATCATGACTTAGAAGTGCCTGTTTCAGTCCACTGACTGAAGGAGGGACCCGGGACAGGGAGTTCAGAGACAGACAGTGGTGCTGGAGCCATCCAAGGAGAGGTGAGTGGGGTGCAGTCTCTGATTTCTGAACCATCCCCACCTTTACCTGTGTGAAGGAACAGGGTAGAGCTGCACACACAGCTCGGGAGGGATCCTCTCCACGCTCACTCTGGTGGGCACTGGAGCCTGGAGGGCTGCTGTGGGTGGGACTGAGCAGCTCCCTGCCACCTGCAAGCCAGGCTGAGAACCAGAAGCAGATGGGAAGATGTGAGACCTTGATTGATAATGATTTGAATACCTGCTCTCTACAAAAGGCTTTTCATCAGCAGATCTCAGTGTGTCTCATGTGGCCCTCGGTGTCTGAGGAGTTACCTGTGATCGCTTTGCAGCCAAACAAGTCTCTGGAGACCCAAGTCCAAATTGGCACCACGTGTGTCCCCTGAGCAGACCAGACTCAAACCAGCCTTCAAATGCATAATTTTGGAGTCAGATCTGGAGGTTGTCTGGATGCAAATTCAGAGGCAGGTCTGGGATCAGACTAGGGATGGCCTGAGGCACAAGACACATGCCAGGGACAACTTCACTTAGGGTTTCTCTTTTTTTTTCTCTTCCATGCCAATCTCCTGACCTTTTCTCTACCTCCTGTGGCAGGACCTGTCCTGCCATCTCTCTGCCTGTTCTCCACCCTCCTCTCACTGAAATACTTGTTGCCTGGTTGGGGACTCAGACTGGAGAAAAGACATTTCTCTTTGAGAACAGGCTCTCCTTGGGTTGTTCAGCAGTTTCCGAACTTCTCCACTGTGAAAGGCATAAAATTTTAACACATCAGATGAAAAGCCTCATTTAAAACCAGCATGACCTGGGGGCCTCTGTGTCTCCCAGAGCCCTGCCTGCCTTGCCACGTGTGTGCTTCCCTTGCAGCCTGGTGTTCCAGACACATTCCCACCACCCGAGCAGCCGTGACAGCCTCGGCAGATCCAAAGTGTGTTTGCACAACTGCTGCAGCTGCACAGGCCCCCCGTGGCCAGGCACACAGGCACAGGGCCTGTTGCACACCCAGAGTTCAGCTGTGGGAAGCACCAGCAGCCCAGTGGAGCCATCCAAGCCTGTGGAAAACCTGGCAAGGTGGATGCAATCCGGCAAAATGCCTTTCTTCATCCGCCCCTTTGTGCTTATCGATCGGAATATTAATAAAAACTTGTTCAAAGCTCCCTCATCTTCCCAGATTACTTGGGAATAGTCCAAGGCTCCAGCCCCAGCCATGCTTGTAATGAGGGGACTTGGGGATCAAAAGCATTTTAAAATGGCCATGCTAATCAATCATCAACAATTGGGTAAATTAAGCCCTGCAGTCTTTCCTCTGTGAGCGAGGGATCTGCCGGACGTGTCCTTAATGAGCAGATTCCTATCCCCTTAATATTCCTTAATACCTTTCTGGAGGAAATGAACCGCAGGGAGACTTTGTTGGTGGAATGAGAGGAATGCAGATAACCGTGGGCCTCTGCTTTCTCACACTGAGGGCTGAGAAAACCCTGGCTGGACAAGGGATGTTGGGCACGGCAGGGCAATTTCCTTCCTGAGATCCTGATAACGCTCCTGAGAACTCCTCTGCCCACCGCCATTGCCAAAAGCAAGCGTTTGTTTTCCTTCTCATGGCCAAGCTGAGCCCTTTCCTTACTCATCTCCTCCAAGGATCATGTCCATCTGTGCCTTCCAGGGTCATGCCCATCTGTGCTGAGGGCTCGTTTCCTAAACCCACCAGGAAGAGGAGCACATGCCCAAGGTAATGGCCCTGGAAGCAGATTCCTGTTAATTATTAACACACAAGAGGCAATGCAAATATCCCAGGAAGGCAGTGAAGCTTGGCTCATCCTGGGGCTTTATTGGGATTGCTGGCGTTTGTCACCTTTTTCCGTAGTAGGAGGCATGGCTCATTCTCCAGCTCCCTCTAGGAGGCCTTTAATGAGTCCCTCTGGGGCTCAAGTTGTGCCAGGGGAGGTTTGTTAGATCAGATATAAGAAAAGATTTCTTCACTGAAAGGGCGGCCAGGCCTTGGAACAGGCTGTCCAGGAAAGTGGTGGAATCACCATCCCTGGAAGTTTTCCAAAGCTGTGTGGATTGTGGCACTTGGGGACGGGGTTTTGTGGTGAGCAGGGTGGTGCTGGACTAATGGTCAGACTTGATGATCTTGGAGGTCCTTCCCAACCTTAGTGATCCAATGATTCTATGACTTAGAGCATGGGACATGCCCCCTGTGTGTCTTCCTCGCTTCCTGTGGCACATTTTATTTTTATTTTTGGTCTCCAGTGTGTGAAGAGGGGGTTAGGAAGAGTTTTGTGGCCTGTAGTAAGCCTTGGCTATGGAATGATGGGTTCTGCAGGCCTCCTGTGCCCACAGACACCTGTCTCACTACTGCACCCCCCCTGAAAATCAGGACACCAGCACTTCTTGGCAAGTTTCAGAACAGGGGGAATTTTTAAGCCTGGAAATTGTATCCATGTCCAAGCAGTACCTGTGTGGAAAAGGAAGGGGCTCATGAGAAGGTGCTCTGGCAAATTCAGGCGGATTCAGACACAAAAAATTTGGATTCTTTGGGCACTCACTGGAAAATCACCTAATTATCTGTAGGGAAACCGTGTTGTCCCAGCATACTAGGATTGCCCTGGTGTGACACCAGGAGAGGACTCAGAGTGGATGTTACATTACAGGGATGTTTTCCAGCCAGAGGGAGCACACGGTGTGGGCAGAGGATTCCAAGGAGATCTAATTCCTCCGAAGGGAGCCCAGCTCGGCAGTTTTACCTCTGAGGTGCCGTTTTACCTCTGCAGTGCGATGGCACAGCAATTAGCACAGGCAGATTAGCACCCTCTGGGAGCGGGGGTGGGAAGGGGGAGCAGATCCCAGCTGGAATGGAGAGCCCGGGCACGGCTGTGATTACCTGGGGACTCCTCCTCCTGCCCTTCCTGGAGCATCCGTGGTCTGTTCCTCCTGCACAGCCACTCAAAATAAAAGGGGATTTATGAGATTCTGTCCACAGGCAGCGAGAGCCGCTATCGATTACTGCAAGGCTCTTAAATGAGAGTAATTCACAGCCCTCTTCAGTTTGGAAGGCAAGCTCTAATTTAATATCATTATGTCTTCATGCCCCCACACATTCCACTGTCTCATTCACTGAGCTTTTATTGGGCTCTGGATAATTTATGGCTAGATATACTGCCTTTTATCTGACCTATTTTTAGCTATTCTTGCTTTTTACATATTTTTTCCCCTGCCATCACAACTAGCAATTAAAGTAAAAAGATTAAAAAAAAATTATAAAGTTCCACCCAGCTTTAACCTTTATTTCTTCTCTTTTGTGTGCTGGAGGATGCTTTTCTTATTGCCACAGCATTTTGAAGACAGGAGATAGCAATAAAAACAATTCCCCCAGATTTTCTTTCTTTCTTTTTTTTCTTCGTTTCAACAAAGTACAAAGTGACCCAGTGATCGAGTACTCCTAACTCATTCCATTTTCCTTCTGTAATTGAGGTCCAGAAACTTTCAGAGGCTTTTCCTGCAAAAATTCAGGTGTCCTCAGTCCTCAAGAGCTTCAAAGGAGGTTGATGAGGGACACTCCCAAGGTTAGACCCCAAGGTTTTCAAAGCTCTTTGATTCAGAAGGAAAAACATGGACAACTTGTACCTAAGGGTTTGTGTGGGTGTGTTTTTTTTCTTTTTAATAAGGAATGTTTGGTTTCTGATAATAAAAATAATGTTTCAGATTTATTATTTAATTCTACAGGAACAGAATATATACTGTACATAGTTATATTTATAATTGACATATTATTTAAATGCTGCATACTTGAATGCCTTAAACATTGGAATTATTTATCTGAAACAGCTGAAGAAATTAAAGAAACATTTCACACTTTGAAGGCTGAAGCTGTCCTTGTGCCCCTGAACCTTTGTTCACTTTTTCCAGTAATAACAGTTGATCTGCCTTTAGAAAAAGCAACCAAGCCACTCCAGATATCTATTTCTCATGCTGTTTGGATTACAAGTAAGGACACATGATGGTGTAAATCACTCCCACAGACTTCAAAGCTCTTATTTCCTAAATTTTTTCCACTAAAAATTTTGCTCCATCAAATCTCTCTGTGGGGAAGGGTTTGGACTTTTGCTCCCAGGCTGCAAGCCTCAGGTGCTGCATCCCCTGAGTTTTCCTCAGCTCTCCAGGGACAAACCAGGGTTTTCCTGGGCTGGGATACCCAGCCAGGGTATCCCTGGGATACCCAGGGTTGGTAGATGGAGAGGAGGGTGGTGGCACTGCAGTGGCACTGGGGGGACAGGCAACCCAACACATGAAGAGCAGTTTGGCCAAGGGCACTGAGTCACCATCACAGGAGGGACCTGCACACGGTGGGTGGAGCTGGATCTCGTCTGGTGTCTCAGGTTGGAAATGGGGGTGTGCATTCTGTCACCATCTGTCAGAGGTGGGGCAGTTCTCTCCTGTTCATGGGGCAGTTTTTTTCTTTATCTCTCCCACAGCCAATCCTCCCTCCAGGAGATCTCTGCTGTCCATGGCCAGTGAGTGTCCCTGCATGGCTGATCAAATTCCATCATCCCACTGGGAGAGGCTCCGCCCAGGGGAGGAGCCAAGCATTCCTACCTGGATCCAATCTGACTTTGGGAACACCACAGCAGCCTTTGCCCCCTGCATTCCCAGAGGAGCAGCTTTCTTCTCCCCTGCATTCCCAGAGGGAGCCCAGGCCCATCTCCAGCAGCCCTGGAGCTTCAGAGGAAAACTCCAGCCTTGTCCAGGATCCCTGCTCCAGCAGAGCCACAGCTGGCACTGCAGGAGGGCTGCAGCCACCCTGGGATGGCCCTGCTGCCACCACCCTGACCCACAGCATGTCAGCTCCTCTTCTGACTCTGGCAGTGGCTTTTTTTATATTACTGCATTGGTTTTGGTTTTGGGGTTTTTTTTTTCCCCTAATAAGGAACTGTTATTCCTATTCCTATATCTTTGCCTGAGAGTCCCTTAATTTCAAAATTATAACAATTTAGAGGGAGGGGGTTTACATTTTCCACTTCAGGGGAGGCTCCTGCCTTCCTTAGCAGACAGCTGTCTTTTCAAACCAAGACATCTGGACACACAAAATTTGCCATAGGATGGGGGGATTTTGCTGGGATCCAGGTCACCTGCAAGGCCTTTACAGTTTTAGCAGAACTCATCCATGAGAAACTTTTCTCTTGCCTTGATGCAGCACAAGGCACTCAGAAACATTTCCTTTGGTTGAGGAATTTTATACAGTTTTTCACTGCTCCCTCCTTCACTTTTTCTGTTCACTCCCCACCTCTGTAAACTGAGGCAAACCCCCAAGCTCTGGAATGTCTCACTTCAGCCCTCCCACATTTACTTGCAAAAAGTTCAGCTATTCTGAGGCTTTTCTGATATTTTTAAGAAAAAATGTCATTATGTTGATATTTCCTCCATACAACAATTCTAGTTTCTGGATGTATTTTTAGACATATTTTGTTCGTAACTATTAGATCAATGTCATGTTTCTTTTTTTCCCTTCTGCATTTCTGTTAAATTAAGAATTACTCCGTATTATTTCTAAAAACACACATAGCTTAGTGCAACACTATAAATATTACCCGTAATTAACTCTGATATTGATATAATTATCCCAGATGAATAGAAGGGTGTTAATTAAACATATTGAACACATACAACTTGCCAAGTGCCAAAAATCCATCGTTTAACTCAAACTCCTGGTGAGCCGTGCCTTGACTTCCATAGGTGGCTGACCCATGCCGTGGATGCCCCTGGAAGAGCCAAGAATCCCGTGGGGATTCCTGGCTCACCCCAGCCCTGTGGAGGGAGACAGGGGATGCTGCACTGCTGGTTTGTGTTGGAGCTGCACATTCCCACATGTGACATCCGTGACAGTGCCACTAAGGAGAACCAAGGATCACGAGGCAGATCTCCCTCCCCGCAGCCAACACGGAAAAATCATGAGACTGGATTTGGAAAAAAACCACAGGGTTTTAAAGACCATGCGTGTTAGTTGTTTTCACAGATGAGTTTCTTTCAAGCGGCTTTCTCCGGTCATGAGGGAGAGAAACTTTTTTTTTTTTTTAAATTTAAGAAGGAAAAAATGTTCTTAAACTGATAAATAATCACCGGGCTCCAGGAGCTGGGGATTTTGAGCAGGCACTGCATGAAGCCACGGGTGAAAGGTAAGTTTTAAAGGATATATTTTGTGCTTGAGTCACACTGCAGCTCTCCAGTCACCATACACAGAGAAGAAAATAACAGAGAACAAATCTAACACAAATACTCTAATCCCACAACACTAAAATATGAGGAGGAAAATGTGTGGCAAGAGTTTACTCTTGTGTCTGCCTGCTTATTGTGTTTGCCTGCTTGTGAGACACTGTGCAGGCTATTGTACCAACCCTCAGGCAAAATCTTTCCTGGCTGGAATACTCAGCAAAAACACTATAAATAAATAATGTGAGGGTCTTTAAAAAAAAAAAAAAACCACAAAAAACAACAAAAAAAAAACCACAAAAAAAAAACCCACCAAAAAAAAACCCCCAAAAAACCAAAAAAAACAAAAAAGAAAAAAANAAAAAAAAAAAAAAAAAAAAAAAAAAAAAAAAAAAAAAAAAAACCACCAAAAAAAAACCCCCAAAAAACCAAAACAAACAAACAAGAAAAAAAACAAACAAAAAAAATTCCAAAAAAAACCAACAAGAAAATCCCAACTTTAAATCACCTGATGCCATCTGATTAGAACATCCAGCTACTGTGTTTAAAGAAAAGGAAAAAAAATTATGAGTATTTTATCACTGAAGGTAATGTGGAGTTACTTTGGAGATCTCCTTAGGAGAGAGGAGCTCCCTGACAGCAGCTGTTGCTGCAATCTGTGCCCTGCAGAAAACTCAGGGATGTAGAAAAGGAAGTGAAAAAAGTACTGTGTACCTTGGCTCATCAGAAGGGCTCTTTTTAGGTTATATGGTGCTTTCCTCATAGGTTATATGGGCTTTTTTCAGGATATATGGTGCTCACCTGCTGGGTTATAGAGGCTCCTGTAGGATACACAGCTCTTGCCCTCTGGGTCATATGGGTTTTTTAAGGATATATGGTGTTTGCCTACTTGGTTTTACTGAGGTACAGGGGTGAGCAGAGCTCTTGCACTCCAGTGTCACCCAGATATAGTGGTACCAGGACAGAAAAACTACAGCCACACCAGCTCCAAGCCTCCCAGCTGCCCCCAAAGCTGATTTTTGAGTGCTCCTGTTGCAGGGCAGGCTGGTGGCAGATGCTGAGGTGGGGAAAATTGAGTGGTTTAAATTCGTGGAATGGTAAAATCATCAAGGTTGGAAAAGGCCTCTGAGATCATTGAGTTTGCCCTGGAAATCAGAGCAGGTCAGGCCCCACCAGGGGCAGGAGGAGGACTGGGCTGTGCTCACCACTGTGATTAGTGCACACGTGCTCTGCAGGGAGAGGAAGTTCACCAAAATCCATAAATTAACTGGATCTTTTATCACTTTTAAATCAACGATGCACTGGCACACGAAGCACTCGGATACCTCCAAAACAGTATAAATAATAAATGCAAACAGCAGCAATTTCTCAGCGCTGTGTGGTTTGGCTGGATCAGTATCGATCCCTCTTTATAACTACATATTGTCACAGACAAAAAAATAAAACATCCCTTACTCACAGAGTGGTTAATTACTGCCTGAAATAAATCAATATTAACTGGCCAAGAAATACAAGCCATTAGGTGTGTTTAAAGTGAATCAGTTGATGTGATTTTTTCAGGAATTATTTTGGAGGGGAGGGTTATTTACATTTCTAGGTGTGAGGAATTTGGGTCAAAGAAACCTGATAACAAGCACTTCGTTAACTAATTAAGCTGATAAAGCAGCTCAGTGACTGGTATAGTTCACTGAAAGTTCAGATTTAAGCTAACCAGAAATGCAATTCTCAGAAAAATTTGAAGAGAATCAATCAACTAATAAGGAAAAAAACTTGCTGAAGAAAGCATTTCTTTTAGCTGGGAACTAAGGGTGTTCTTTTGACTTTGAAGGATTTGGAACACTTGTAAAAGGTAAAATTAAGAAAACACTAAAACCAAGAAATTAATTGTAAGTGAAATATTTTTTCTTGATTTTATAATCCTGAAAGGCAAATATCAGATTTTATTGAACATAATTCCTACAGACTCTTAAAAAAAAAAAGTTATTTTAGACAATTCAACAAAAGCTGACGCAAATCTGCATGGCATTTCTGGATAGCTGAACTTCTTTTTTTCCCTAAAAAAGGATTTGGTAAAAAAACTGGCTCTGCACTTTAGAAGTGTTTGAATAAGAGCAGAACCTTGTGTTCCTTTCGTCCTGAAGTGTCCCTGTGCTTTGTGCTGAGGATATTATTAGGACATTGCTGTCCTATAGGAAAAATCCCAAACTGAGCTCAGGGCCTCACTGAGTGCCTTTGCAAAGGAAGACTTTCTTCAAAGCCCTTCAGAAGGGGGGATTGAAAACCTCAGAGAAAGGATGGAATTGAGGGGGAGGAGAGGACAAAACCCATCTTGTGGCAGAGCCACGTGCTGCTGACACTGACAGGATGCACCTCCCTTAACTTCAGGTACCCTCAACTTAATTCTTTACTCCTACTATAGAGCAAATGGCTGCTCCCAAACAGCCTCAGATGCCTGGGTTTGGTCCTTTTCCAGGGGCTGGAGGCACTTTTAGCACTCTGCCAAATGGCTGGAGCCCGTGGGTCTTCTATGTCCATGAAAATCTTGAACCTCAAGTAGGGTGAATGACATAAGCCTTTTTCACAGCCAAGCAGAAAATTCAGGTTTTCATTTACAAGATCAGCAGAAGCAGCAGGAGATCCCAGGTTAGGAGCCATTTTCCAAGTGTCCATTTTAACTGGCAGATGCCAATCACAGAAACCTCTGAGACCTGCTGTGAATTCTGTTCTTCAGGTTTCACCACACAGCCTCAGGTCCAGCCCACCCAGAAACTTTTTCTGAGGCACCGAGACAACCTAGTGATCCAGCACTGACTTGGTGCTGTGTCCCAGGAAGCCCCAAAATGTGATCCAGCCCTTTCCATGGGGGTCTGAGGAGGAAATGCAAGGTGGGTGATTTGCCAGCACAGACAACTCTCAGAATGTGATGTGAAAGCAAAAACTGACTTGTGAAAGCCAAAACTGACTTATGAAAGCCATCATGGATCAAAACAGGCTGGAAATCCTGGTTTATCCCAACCCACCACAGGGGCAGCTGCAGTTCTGTGCTGCACCACACTCAACCCCACAGCAGATGGGCAGGAAGGCTCTGTCTGGCTGCCCTGGGCTTGAGCAGCCTCCCAAAGTGCTTCCCTCTGTCACTCCCTGAGTGGCTGCACAATCAGCACTGCCCTGGCAGGTGGTGGGCTGGTAAACAGAGCACTTGGACATTGCCTAGTGATGTCCTGGCATATGCTCCAAAGTCCTGCCTTTTGGACAAATACCTTGTTTTTCTCAATTTTCTAAAGAGTAAAGAAATAGTTCAGCTTCTGTTTAGTGGCAGTGGCCAAAGGGACACTCAGACACTTCAGTCCATTGTTGCTTCTCTGGGTTTTGTGCCCCTGCACCATCACTGGAGGTGTCTAGCCAAGAAATTGCAGTGCTTTGGTAAAATAATTCTTGGAGTACGTGAGATAACAGAAGTCTTTTTGAACATGAACCCCAGATGTTCCTCATTTATTCTCGGACACTAAGGTCAATGTGGAGTCCGGGTGAGAGGGAATCTCCCCTCTGCACCAGAGAAGGGAAACCAAGGAGAGGAATGGGAGCAAAGCAGTGGTGAGGCTGCACCTGAGCATCCCCTCCTGCAGAGATGGTCTGAAGGGGCTGGAGCAGACAGCCTTTGGAGTAGCTGCTCTAACCTGGGCAAAAGGGAACAAAGGAATGAGTAAGAGACTTGCTGAGAGACTGCAAGTGCTGGGACAGGCTCACATCCAAACTCATCCCTCCCCAGACTGGGGTGAGGGCTGAGTGCAGGGTTCTGGTTTGAGCTGCTCTGGAGCAAAGACGTCAGGCACGCTGGCTCAAGGCTTTCATTTTTTACTGCAACGCCGCCTGCCAGATCAGCTGAGCTGGGAAAACAATCTATAATTGACTACAGAGGCATGAGGTTATAATGATTTACTCCTTTCCTGAAGCATGCACATAACCTCTGCCAATTAGCCAAAAGTTAGAAAGATTTTTAATGACAAAACATCCAGAGGAGGAGGCACTTGGGTGGGGTGGGGGGAATTGTGAATGTGAACTACCAGAGTCTGAGCTGAAAGTCAGGGGAGCGGGAGGTCTAATGATCAAAGAAGAGAAGGAACAGTGACTAGATTTTCCAGTTGGAGATGGGAGGCAGCCTGGAGCTGGTTAGAGGGTTTTCCTTGCTGGGTTGGAGGCTTGGTGCCATGCCCTTCTTTCCTCACCATCACCCAGCACCTACATGTGACACTGTGGTTCAAGGCAGGCAGAAGCAGAGTCAGGAATGGACATCTGTCCTCTCCCATGGGAAATGTGATGGCTGAGACCTGTGGCAATGCCAGGGCCAGCTCAGTGCTGGGACAAAACCAGCTGGCCTCAAGGAGCAGTGCCAGCATGGCAGCAGCCAAAGGGAGATTCTTATTAATGGGGCAAGAGAATAACTCTTCTCCAAACATCTCGAAGAGGTAAAGTAGCTTGGAGTGAGTAATCCCATGTTGAATACAGTAGAAATTACTGGCAAGTGCCATTACCTGGGACCCAGGGAGGAGACAAAGGTCCTGCTTCTCCTCCCATCCCTCCTGCTCTCCTCTCCCTCACTCCCAGCTCTGTTGTCCTCCCTCTTCCCTTGTGGCTGCTGGACTCCACTGTGAGTTGCTTCAGGGAGAAAACTAACTTTGCCAGGAAAAAACACAAGAATAGGGTTTTTTTCCAATGTCATGAGTTGAACTGGCTCAGCCAAACCTTGAAGAAAAGATCTGGGCTGGGCTGCCTGGTGTGAGCAGTGGAAGAAGATCAGGTGCCCACAAAACCTCATGGAGATCTGCTGCCATCATCATTGCAGGGCAAGCAGGGAAGAAGCTGGGTGAAGGCCAGAGAGCCTGTGGGTTCATCTCATTGGAGTCAGGTTTATATTTCTGCACAGAATTACAGAATGGTTTGGGTTGGAAGGGATCTTAAAGATCACCTAGTTCCAACCCCTTGCCATGGGCAGGGACACTGTATTTCCTGGGATGAAATTCCTAAAGAAGCTGAAGAAAAGCAGCTTTGCCATAAAGATCCAGAGCCCTGAGTCACTTGGTGCAGTGAGTGCAAGAGAGAACCTGCCCACTCCAACGCCTCTGAGATCCTGCTCTGCTGAACAGCCATGAAATCAATGGTCTTAGCTGGGTATTGATTGGACCCAGTGGGTGTAAATCTGACCTTGACCCTCTTTAATCTTGATGGATTGGCCACAGCTTCATCAGCACAGAGCTCCGAGTTTGGATTTTGGGAGCTCGGGTTTGACAGCATGAGCTGCATTCTCTGTTTTTTGGATCCAGCTGTGCTGGAAACATAAATCACAGCTTTGCACTTCAGATGTCCACATCTCTATATATGTAATAAGTAAAACATATAACAGTTATTGCCATATACTCAGATCAGGGTACATAAAAAAGGAGCGATTCCAGCTTCTGGCCCTTCCCCATCAAAAAAGCTTCAGAATTAGGATTGATTGAATACAGGTGCAGGATCCTGACAGTGTGCAAAGTGGTGAGAGGAGTTTTGTGTGTTTGCTGTATGCACCACACTCCCCACTTGGCCATGGCAGCCACTGCTGCCTCTGGCAGAGCTGATGGAGACCTAAAGATCTGACGCACTTAGACAAGGAAAGGGAAATATCTGATGTCTTGTTCTCCCCATGAAATCAGCCCAAGCTTAAAAGAAGAGAAGCCAAGCCAGCTACTCTGCTCAAGATAGGGAGCCCCTTCCTTCGGCTCTGCTGGCTCTGCATGCTTCTCACTCCACCTCTGGTGTTTACTATCACATTGGGCACAAACATATTTGTTGCTAGGAGGAGTCCCGGGCAAGATTAGCTGCGTCGAGAGCCAGAGCACAGCAGGCTCCATGCAGAGATTGCTTCAACTGGAAATTCAGGGCTGGTGGGAGTGAGGGCTCAGCACCAGATCCATGTGGAGGCTCTGAGCAGCAACACCAGAGGAGCAGTGTCAGTGAAGCCTGCAGCCCACGTTCCTGCAGCTCCCACGGCAAGACCCGCTCTCGTGATGCCAACCTGTGCAGGAGTCAGGTAGGCAGGAGGAGCCTTGAGGGGGAACAGCCACACAACAGCCTTGGGGAGCTCTCCCAAGGCCACAGAGCCCGTGTTGAACAACGTGGCTCTGTGTGTGGCAGCAGCAGCAAGGAGGAACTTGGCTGGCCACAGCTGGTGTCCCCCAGGCCTCCACACATGGAGCCCAGTCCCCTGGCCCGTGCTGCCCTCTGGGCTCGCCCTGGGATCTTGGTGTGATGCCCTCAGCCCCACCATGTGCCAGGCACATCTGCCTTTCCAGGCAGCCCACCTGGGAACCAGAACTTCCCAGCTTTCCTGGGAGCACAGGGGGCTTTGGATGCCCTGTTCCACACCAGCCTAGTCATGGCCTCTTTGATGCCTGGGCAAATGCTTTAGGGGTGATGCTCTGTGTAATGACAGCCAGACCCTATCTGTGCTGATGTAGGAAGGCTTTAGGACTCAGCTGGACAGAAAGAATTCCCTTGGCAGTAGGTTCAGGGAGAAAACACACGGAAGGGAAAGTCGGCAGTATGTTGCCTCTTTATTATCTCGTGAAAGAAAATTTATATCATACCCCAGAGGGCCCTAAAGCCCTATGGAACCCATTTGCACAATTTTTCATGGGCTTCTGGCTATGTGGGGGGAGTAACTCTGCCCTGGCACAGCACCTTGGCCTTGGCTTTCACAGGTGCTTGGCCCAATGATGTGAGATGGTCCTTGCCTGGTGTTGTGTTCCCCAGCTGCAAAAACTCCCCATAACTTCAAAGGCTACAGAAATTCCAGTCTGTGCTCCAAGCGTGTTTGTTTTCTTTGGGTCCCTCTCCCTAACTAATTTGCTGTTGTGTTTATTGGAAATAGGAGACACATTCTTGATGAAGTGGGAAGCGCTGTGTTTAATGGAGCCCTCCGAGAAGGTTAGAGCAGGAGCCTTTCTTGAACAAACAAGCCTCACACTACACCATAATCTTCAGGCTGAAATGAATCACAGGCTCCAGATAGCAGAGGGAACTGTGACACGTGCAATTTGCATCAGACCTTCACTAAACAATCATCTGAGGGCCGATGAATGTAAAGGAGGCTTGGCTCTTATCAGCTTTGATCACAGAACCGCTCGCAGGAAAAAATTATAAAGCATCTACATGAGCAAAACTCTTTGTCTTCTTCAGTTGAATTGCTACTTTCATTTGTCTTTAATAACATGGTATTTGCTCACTCTCAGACAGCCGTTTGCAAGGTTGTTCAGATCCAAGGCTAATTTGCTCAGGCGCTTGGCTCTCCCAGAGTGATCGCTGAAACTCCTGGTACACGCAGTACTTTTCTTGAATGTTAAAGCATTTAAAGCTTTTTTTATTATTATTATTTTTTCCTTGTCCGTGCCTTGAGTAAGTATTTACACCTAGTCAGAGACAGCATATAAACAAGTTAATGTTTCGACTGGGGAATGTTTTACACCTCGTTACACAGGTGGAAATGGGGCCTGTGCAGAGCAGGGGCAGGCTGTTTCCAGTAGGTCATTTTCTTCTTCTGGTCAGCCCTTATTTTAGGCCAGCCCTGCCCCTCAGAGGTATGTGCAACCACGCCACTGGGTCCTGCCTATTTCTGGGGGCTGCTGCTGAGTTTGCATCACACAAAGCCTGGAGTTATTTTCAACCCAGCTTTGGCCACAGAGCAAAAGCAAACAGCTCTCCATGCACAGCCTCCTGTGGGGGCACCAGCTTGGAATTCTCACCAGAGAAGATTGTCACAGGTGGGATAAGGGCCTGTCTGACCTGAGATTGCCCACAGTAGGCTCAAGACTCATCTGATTTTTGCATTCTCTCACTGCACAAATGAGAAAAACACTCGATGTCACACCCCACCACATTTGGGCACTAGCCCTTTGAACATCAGGGTGTGCAGCTGCTGATCAGGCCTTGGGCTGGTATTTTTGGTCAGAGGATACAAGCCTGCTTTGAGTGGTAAATCTGTGGTGTGGGTTGTGGCCACTGAACATCTGCTCTCCTTCTTCCTGCCTTGCTGGGAATGATGAGAAAGCCTCGAGCCAGAAGGAATCATTGCATTCTCTCCTCTGGGCTCCAGGATCCAGCAGACCCCATCTGTCTGAGCACCCAGGAACTGGTGGCATGATGAGAAAATGCTCTGCCTGGATCCCAGGAGATGGAGCACAGTCCCCTCCCCAGAGTGGTTTTAACCTTCACAGTTAAGGGGAATACACAAATCCTGTTCCCTGCCTGGCGTTTGACCGGCCGTCCACTCCAGCACCAACTTCTTGCTATGGCTTCTCTGACAGATTAAAGACATACTTAATACCTGGTTTTGTTTTGGTTTTGTTCAAGAGAAGGTACTTATGAGCTACAATGTCCTCTCCATCTTCTTCCTGATAAACGAAACAGCTTGAGCTGTGCAAATCTCACATGAGCCGTTTCTTTCAGCCCGTGTATCATTTTTGTGGCTGTTTTTGGCACTTTCCTCAATTTTTCAACTTCCTCTGAAAACGTGGGCATCAGAACAGTACTCCATGTTCCAGCTTCGGGCTCAGCAGCTCTGACACTGTCTAATCAGCAGGACCATTTCCAGTGTCAGAGCCTCAGAGGAGGGAGAGGGGGAGGGAGGAGGATTCCTTGGCAGCAAGCTGTGCTTCATCGAGGGCCCTCTGCTTTGGGATTCACACTCTTTTCCCAGCTACAGAAACCAGCCTCTGTCAGAGCAGATCTGTTTCCACAAGCTGTCTCCTCAAAGTGCAAGCAGACCTTGTCTTGTACCCTCCAGGACTCCTGACTGGGCTGCCCTGGGCTTCAGCTGGTTCGGTGTTTGCCTCTGCATCGTGCAAATACGTACACACAAGGCCTGACAGCCACCTTTCACAAGCCTTAAAAATCAACATTCTGGCCTAATCCTGCTCTCCTTTGCCTGCTGGCTCTGGAACAGGTAAGCCTACAACAACCCTGAGTCTCAGGATGCTGGCCCAAGGCAAATTTCTGCCCATCTGTGTGGAGGCTGCACAGCTCACGGCGGAGCAGCAGGTTATTTATAGCAGTTCCCATGTCCTCAGCAGCTCTCTCTTTCGAGGATGGTGTCACCATTGCTGTGCTGCCCTGTCACCACGCCAAGGCTGAGCTCTCACACCAGTTTCAAGCCACCCTGGCAGCAAAGGAGCAGATGACTGTGTGGTTGTTGGCATCCCCGTGCCCATCAGGGAGGCAGGGAGTGCAAAGGTGCCTGTGCAAGCCATCTGCAGCGACAGCCTCTCCATTCCTCACTGCTCAAGCAGGGCTTTTCATTGCAAATGGACAAAATCCCAAGGTCCTGTGCTTTGCTTTTGGCCCTGCTGCACTTCTGCAGCTTCTCCTGAACTCTCATGATCACACTCAGGAGCTGATCCCTCCACCAGGGCTCCAGGTAAAAGAGGTGTCGTTGATAAATGATCTTTTTATTCCCTGGGCCTAAGACTTCCAGGCTGCCATGCAGAAAATCAGGCTTTCCACAGTTCTACATATTTAATCAGTGCATGAAAAGGCAACTCATCCAGAAAGACAAGCAGGGAAGTTCCTCCCAACTCTGTCCTTGTGGCTGCATCCACAGGCGAGGCTGTACAGCTCTGCAAATCAATAGATCACCCCAGCAAAGCAAGTGAAGTAATGTCTTATTGCAAGAGCCAGGCTTTTCCAGTGCTTTCCTAGAATGGAAAACACTTTCAAATTTCGTTTCCTGAGCACCACCCTATTCATTAGTAAAGTCATGGATCACCTTCTACTGCCCACCAACAGGCAGCCGCTTTTCCATGAAAGCTTTTTCTTTTCTCACAGTGGTCTTATTCTTTGAGTGCAGAAATAAGGATTAAAATAGCATGTTTTGGAATAAATTCCCTTCCCTGCTACGTGAATGGGAAGTTCAGGTTTCTCTCCCTCGACACCTTTGCTGTTCAGCCTGTATTTCCTACGGAGCAACCAGACCAAGCAGGGACTCTCAGCCCCACGCCTGCATGAAATGAGAGCCTTGTGGCTGAGACCTGTCAGGAGAGCCACAACACTTCAGAGATCCCTAATCATGGAATAAGTGAGGGAAAACATCAGATCCAGCCAGCTACCAGCATGGCCACCAAAGGAAACACTGAAGAAATAGACCAAAAATGGAACAAATCTTTGGGAATTAATCCAGATTTTAGTGCAGATTTAATATACATAGTTGTGAATAAAGGCTTTACCCACTGGAGCAATGTGAGATTTTCCTTTTGCCTCCCATTTTCCCCATCCTCATGCAGCTGAGGAATGTGTTCCCCACGCTTGGTACCCACAGGTGCTCTGGGAACAATAGCAGCCTGGGCTGGATTCAAGATACGCCCAGAAAAATCATCACTCATCGCTGCTAGACATTTTTATGGAGCTCCTCAACTTATCCCTCGAGTGTCTTACAAATATTAACATACAAATCCTCACACTTCCTTCCTCTAAGAGGCTGTTACTGCCTAGACTTTAAAAGTAAGGAAGCTAAGGCCGAGAGGTGAATAGACTGGCCGAGATCACAGAGGAAATGTGTGATCTTTGTGGTCTGGACACTCCTGACCAGCAAATCCTTAACCTGGCTTCTTGCCCGTGGCAGATTAGAAAGGGTAAAGGTTTGAGTCGTGATTTTAAGGGGGAGATTCCACCAGCTTAACTGACCCCTGCAGAGACCAGCACAGGGCTGGTGTGTCACCATCCCTGTAGGGGGTGGTGGGACAAAGACCCCATGGGCACATGGCAGGATGAGAGCTCCCCCCCTGCAGGCACCCCAGAGTTTTCTTAGGAATCCAGTGGAGAATTCTGCACTTTTATTGTTATTAGGACCATTATAAAGGCAGGTGACTGTGGCCTGCCCTCGCCAGCTGGATAAAATTCAAGGGCAACCCAATAAACCTCCCTGCATCCTCTGCAATGGCTTTGCTTTGTTTAAAGCTGGCACTGATTTAAAGTTCAATATTTCAGGCTCTGCTCCTGCATCTTCCCTGAGATGACAGTGAAGATGGCAGCACTTAGAGGAATTCCTGGCTGGAGCACAGCTCGGGCTGTATGATTTTCATTAGCACTAACAAGCATTAAGCAGCTGACGTCCTGCTCAGGAAAATGACTGAATCTCCAAGTATTCCTCCCAAATCAACATGCTAGGGGAACAACGGGCTCTGCAGCCTTGGATTTCTCAGCTCTGCAAAGGGATTTAACTCTCCCTGGGTTTTCCTTCCCTTGGTCTCTTTTAGTGGTGCTGACATTTGATAACAAGCCTGTGTACAATTTGGAGTCTGCTTTTCCAGCTTCCCCAGCTCCCCCACTCTGTTTGGTTTTTTATTTAAATGAGCCCATGGATCCCGAAGCTGAAAACTGTGTGACACGTCATTTTGGTTTTTAAGATGATTTTATGAGTCTCTCATCCCTGCAAGGAACACTGAAAAAACAAAAAGCACCACAGCACCACACAGCCCAGCCCTACACAGTGCATCCAGCCAGGCAAAGTACCCCATGTATCTTGTTTTTTAAAAATAAAATTTGATGGAGGTGTTGTTCCCTCAGTTAATCTCAAGATGCTGTAAAGTCTGAATTACAATTTTGGGGTGGTTCAAGGCTTCTGGGAGTAGCAAGGCGCCAACAGGCCTGGGAATTGGCTTCTGGTGAGGTTGGGAAGGTGACAGGATACTTAAATTGAACAGGGGCTGTTGCTCTGCCTTTGGCTGTGCCCAAGCCCACCCTTCTGCCTGCAGAGAAAGGGCTGGGGCTGCCCTCAGTCCACAGCTGAGACAAGGATGCTCTGCTGACCCTGCCTGCTCCTGCAATCAAAGATCTGTGCCCCTGCCTTAGGTTGAAAGATGTGGCTGGGGTGTGCATTCTATTTGCCATCTGTCAGAGCTGGGGCAGTTCTCTCCTGTTCATGGGGCAGTTTTTTCTTTATCTCTCCCACAACCAATCCTCCCTCCAGGAGATCTCTGCTGTCCATGGCCACTGAGTGTCCCTGCATGGCTGATCAAATTCCATNCCTTGTCCAGGATCCCTGCTCCAGCAGAGCCACAGCTGGCACTGCAGGAGGGCTGCAGCCACCCTGGAATGGCACTGCTTCCACCACCCTGACCCACAGCGTGTCAGCTCCTGTTCTGACTCTGGCTATGCTTTGTTGTTGTTTTTTTGGTTTGGGTTTTTATGTTTTGTTTTGGTTTGGTTTTGGTTTTTTGTTTGTTTGTTTGTTTTGGTTTGGGTTTTTTTGGTTTTGATTTTTTTTTTTGTTTTTTTTTACTATTGCATATGTATTTTTAATTTTCCTAATAAAGAACTGTTATTCCTATTCCCATACCTTTGCCTGAGAGCCCCTTAATTTCAAAATCCTAATCATTCAGAAGGAGGGGGTTTGCATTTTCCATTTCAAGGGAGGCTCCTGCCTTCCTTAGCAGACACCTAGAAAGCCAAGACAGCCCTACAGAGCAAAGTCCCTGGGGAGTCACTGCCTGCAGTTTGGCTGATATTCCCCTGCCCTAGGTGGAAGTACCAAGGAGACAGCTGGGAGACAGAGAGGTGGGTTCATCTTCTGATCATGATGCTTGGTCCATACATCTTGCACACCCTGCTGCATGCATTCAGGGGTCCCAGAAAATTATTAGTTGAGCTGGATTGAGTGAATTTATTGCTGACATCAGTGAAATTCAAAGCGCTGCTGCACAGGAGTGAGCACTCACCCTCCTCGTGGTCAGCTGCCATGGCAGAAATTCCCTCTCGTGCTGCTGCCCATCCCATCACCACCACCAGCCCTTGCCTCACCCTCAGGGGGAAGGGTGATTCATGGTCTCCTGGTGAGTCTGGGAAAGCCTGGTGAGCCTGTGAAAAGCTGGTGAGCCTGGCATGGTTTGTGCTCACTGCTCATCTCTGCCGTCGGTGCTCACCGGCAGCCGCAGCTCGTGCTGGAGTCCTGAGGAACGAGGCCACTGCACCACTCAGAGCAGCCTGGGAGCTGCTGGGATGGTTTTATCCTCACTGTAGCCAAGCAAGAGGCAATAAATAACACCTCCACCCAGGGAAAAGGCAGGTGTTATGTGTAACAGGGGAATCCAGCCATGCTGGTGAGTGGGACTGGCTTCCAGGGAGAGATGAATAATAACACATAGATCTCAGCTAAATGGCAGCCCTGAGAGGCAGCACTTGAATCTATATGCTTTTTAAGAGCATACCCTTAGATGAAGAATATTTAGTGGCAGGCCAAGGGGACAGCAGTGAAGAAACTGAAGTTTTTTTTCAATCTGTCTTAGTGTGAAAAATGAAGTCTGTGTGGACACACTGGAAGTGATGAACGCCAAGTGAGGAGACACCTGGAGAGTCTGAGCACAGGTAAAGCAGCCAGGATGGAAACAGAGGCAAGTTTGCCTCTGTGGTGAGTGGCAGGGCTTATCAAGGCTTTAATCAGTCATGGCAAAGCATTACCAAAGAAACAGTCAGAGTACCAGGCTCTCCACATCCTACGAGACCTTCCCTGAAAGAAAAATCAGTTTAAGGTGTTGAATGAAGGTGAGCGATGGAGACAGGCAGACTCTGGAGTCTTATGAGGGAGGAGCAAGCAGTGGGCTTTGCTGTCAAAGTATCCCAATTCCCAGCTGTGCTGCCAACTTTTACATGCCCTTGGACATTCTTCACCCCATTTTGCATGTGTGCAGTGAGGGTGAAGATGCCACCTCCCTAAAACTCTGCAGAAACAGGATCTATGCTGTGTAGAACACAGACTTTGTGGGGCAGAGCAAGCAGAAATGCTGCTCTGTCCTCCATACACACTGAGGGTCTACTTGGAGAAGGTGAAATCATGAAGCAACAAACATGGAAGGGAGAGAAATCAAATATAACACATTTTTAAGACAAATATGTGACTTCTAGAAGCCATCAGAGGATGTTTAATGACAGACTGCACATGTCCTCTGTCCCATGCTGATCAAAAGACCTGGAAAAGCTCTAATCAACTGCTTGTGAGCATTTTTTTCCTCCTGTAAAAATGGAATTTAATTAAAAATTGAGAGACAGAGACTCAGCTGACTCAGTGGGACTTTGGCCCCTGCCTCACAGAGCACTTGAGGACATGTTTTAAGTCCCAGCTGATGGCTCTGGAGAATCAGTTACTGGCTACAGGATGGATTCCCCACTATGTTTGAGGGTTGTGCTCTTGGGGGTGGATTTAAGCACATGCCTCATCTTAAGCATGTGCCAAGCATCCTGTTAGTTGAGGGTTTTTCTGAGAAGGTCCTGGTGTTATTGTTTCTTCTTGGAGCTTGTCCCTGTGCACATGTGAGCAGGCACATCACAACAGCCTGGAAAAGCAAAGCATTTCTAAATGCTTTTCCAGACAGTAAACTCAGGACAAATTTATTTGGTTTGAACATTTTGGCACTGGTGAATGTAAACCTCTCCTGGTTTTTATTTTCCTCTGCTTTCCACTTTGAGCAGTATCATTGTCAAGCTGTCCATGGACTGAGCTCTCCAGTCCTTGGGCAAAGGAAGGCTGTAAATGGGTAAAGGTGTTTGCAGCAACCCTGGGCACTGCACACCTTCACACATCTGCACTTCTGGAGCCAGGATGGGTCCAAATTGTTCTCAAGTATCCCAAAGCACCAGCCCTGGGACAGCAGTGACTGATGGCAGAGGGTCCTGTGCTCATTTTGCTGCTGGAATACCCCTTCCCAGACCTTTAATGGTTCCTGCCTGTCAGAGGGGATATAAATGGGATTAATAACTTGGACTCAACTTCCTGAGTGAAGGACCAGCTGCAGGCTTGTGCCAGAGGAGATCACTGGGGCTCTGCAGCAGGACAGACAACCTGAGGGAGAGATGGCAAAGGCTGCAAACAGCCTGCAGGAGTTTCTCCCCAGGGTGGTGATACTGATGCCCTAAAGGATGCTTTAGTCCACTCTCTTGTCCTGGGATTACTTCAATGTGCCAAATACATGTTCAAATCCCATTTATCCTGCAGGTAACCAGAGGCTGAAGGACCCAGGGTGGGATACCCTATTTAGGGGGTCAAAGTGGCAAATCAGACCACCCCTCCCATGCTTTCTGCCTGGCCAGCTTGGCATTGCTCCCCTCCTGACCCGTGCTGCTGCAGAGCCCAACCCATCCCCAGTTCACTGAGGGGCACTGAGCCCTGCTGCATGGGCAGTGCTCTAATTAACGCTGTCTGTGCAGCCTGAAATGTTAACGCTTCTATTAACACACTTTGGGGCTTGCTTTTAACACCACAGGTGGCTTTTCAAGAGCTCAGGCTTGATTTGAATCACATCCACTGCTTATTGCTTTAATGATGGAAATGGACAGAGCAAGGGAGCACATTTCTGGGTATGGACCCCCACGAAAAGCATGAGGGAAGCAAAGTGGAGTGATTTTATTTTCTGAGTGGATATATGGAGATCAGGGAGAGGACTGGGCATGGATGGCTCTCCACAGCCTGGCCTGGACCTTCCTCAAGGATTTGCCATGAGCATAAAGAGAATCCATCACTCAATGTTTTCCAGCGGTGCAAAATTGTCTGTGGTGGAGCTGGGGTGAGATAGACATACAGAAATAATACAGAAATATAGAAATATGGAAATACAGAAATAATATGGAAATACAGAAATAATACAGAAATACAGAAACAATACAGAAATACAGAAATAAATACAGAAATAACCTTATCCTTCAATTCAGAGCAGAGAGCTGTGACTAAGCTCTGGCCTCACTGTTGCTGACAAACCTGGATCCCAGCAGGTTGGAAAGCTGAGGAGGTGCAGGACCTCAGCTCCAGCCCCCAGACATGAGCAGGAGCCTCCTCTGGGTCCATCTGCAGGGAGATAACCAGTCCCAAGGCTTTGCTGCTCTGCTCCTGCCTGGAAATCCCAGGAGGAAACAAGTCCTCTGGCATGTCAACAACCCCTCATGTTACCTCTCACCTAAATATAGTGCTGGAATTGCAGGGGAAGAAGTTCAGGAGGGAGGAGCAGAGCAGGGAAGGCAGAGTTCCCCACATAAGGATGAGGGAAAGGGATTCATCTTTACTCTGACCCCCCAAACTGCTGCCATGAAGGAAGGTGTAGGGATGCCTCCTTACCTTTCCCTGCACAGCATTCAGCTTTCCTGCAGGGTCTCTTCACTTTGCAGGGGCTGAGGCTGGAGCAGGTAAGGCCAGAGCAAACCCATGTGGCTGCACAGAGAGGCTGGAAAATGGGATACCCCATTTTGGCCACCACTGCCTCTGCCCCCACCATCCCAGTGCCAAAGGGATTTTCCTGCCCCTCAGTGTCCCTGGGGCTGCATCCAGCCCTTGGTTTCCATCACCACTCTGCATATCTCCCACTGCCTGCTCCAGAGGCATCTCACAGCTCCTCCAGAGCCTCCCCCAGCACATTCCCCCTCCCTTCCACTCTTCCACCGGTGCTGGACTTTGAGGGAAAGCCTTTCTCCCCTGTTTTTATCTGCATACCATTCATGGCACTCAGCCCTTGTGCTGTCATGCAAAACTGTGAGGAATGAACTGGGTGATAAAGCAGAGGGAGCCAAAGCATGAAGGCCGTGAACCCCCTGGTTATGTTTTGGAGCCATAAATTACACCCTTCAGCCATGGGTTAAGCAGGTCATTAAAAAGCAAAAAAACACTGGGAAAACGTTCAAAAAGCAGCACCCCTTCAGCCCTCCCCTCCCTCACTGCAAGGGAGGTAAATCACAGCCCCCTCACCTGTGCTCTGGGATGCAGCCTGCTATGCCAGGTATTTTTGGCATTGCCTCAGCTGTAAATCTTTATTACTCTGCCTGAGCTGACACCCTGCCAGAAAAGTTTGTTATGGGATAAACTGAGTGACCCCGGGGTGGGAATGTGGAGGGGGGGGATGGCAGGGGCTCTGTGTGGCACAATGGCTCGAGCTGGGAAATATCTCTGCAGTGCCAGGGCCATTCCCACTGCTGTTTCCAAGGTGAGGCACTGCCAGACTCAGGGAAGCACCTTCCCCTGAGCAGGGATGTGGGAGGAAGAGGTGCTGAGCAGAGTTAACACAGGTAAGGACCAGCAAAGGCTGGTCCACGGGTACAGCCTGGTACTTTCCAGTAAGTTAGAGCTTATAAATCATTTTGACAAAATAATTAAAGCATGTATATGGTGTGATTTATAACACTGCCTCTCGCTGCAATACCCTAGACTGGAGTGATGCTGGATGCAGGGATGGATCAAACCAAGGGAAAACCTGTCAGAGGCACAGCTCAAAAGCTCTTCTTGCCCTTGCAATGCAAAGCTCCAAATCCAGAGTGACTCCAAATCAAAGGCACTGCCCAGAATCAATGTGGGTGTAGTGGGGGACTCCACTTCAGCTGGGACCTGCTGAGATCCATCTCCATCACAAGTAAAAAAAGTGGGGCTTGGTTGCCTGGCTGCACCCTCTGTGCTGCTTGAGTGGGAATAATGAGGAAGACAAAGTGAAAATTGAAGGCACAAAGAGCCACCTTCTTAAACCCATGTGGTATTTAAGCAGAGAGAAAGCCTTTTGCAGAGGCAATTACACAAATGCACGTCTGGGCTGAGAGCTGAGCCTGACCTACAGCTCTCAGGGATGGACAGGCATTGTTATTAAAGCTCATCAGGACAGACCCCGTGCTGTGGAGGCCAGCTGAAAACATCTGAAAGATATTTACTGTTTGACTTTGCTCCATATGTCATAAAAGGGAGAAATAAAATAGCAGCAGGACAGTCCTTTGGGTGGAAGTAGAGCACTGGCACTGGGGGTTTAATAGGGAGGTGACCCAGAGGGTTTGGACAGGAGGGAATAGCTCCATCCCCACATGCAATGATGAACCACATCATGAGGTTTTATTTTTATTTTGGCTAGCCCAAAAATTAATAATCTAAAATTATGGTAGGAAGTTATTTTACCAGGGAAGAAAGAGGTATGTGGGATTTAGACAAACTGTCAGATCTTCTCTAAGAGAAAAAATGTAATTTCTCTGCAGCTTCATCTCAGCCACCCTTTGAGGATGTTGCTTTTCAAAGTTTCTTTTTTTTTTTTGTCTAGACTTGATCAGTTCAAGTCACACATTCATTTCCCTCTCCCCTTCCAAATCATCTGCTAGTGACTGACATTTCAGTGGAGTGCCATCTTACTGGCATATAAATGAAACTTTTCAGCATTCTTAGAAGGGGTGGTCGTCTTCTGAGATTCTTGGAATTCAAGTTGAAGATGAAAAAAATATTTTTTTTAAATCTACAAAACTTAGGGGATTTTTTTTTTCCTAACAGATGCTCTATGCAAATGTTGAAATAAGTGTATTAATATCAAGCTCAGCCATCTGCCTAAATAATTTCTCAGGGAAAAAAAAAA
>VZRH01003384.1:152093-182341 GCA_013397555.1 Urocynchramus pylzowi | reverse complement strand
GGCCGTGCGGCGGCGGCCGTTGCGCCTGCGCGGTGCGGGGGGTGCGGCCGGCCATGGCCGCCTCCGTGTTCTGCTGCTTCTCCTGGTGCCGGGATGGCGGCGCCGGGCACATCCCGCTCAAGGAGATGCCGGCCGTGCACCTGGACACGCAGCGCATGGGTGAGCGGGGCAGGGTCGGCTCCCCGGCGGGCAGGGCCGCAGCCCCGGAGCGCGGCACGGGATAACCGCTGGGAAAGTCGCTTTGGGGGACTTCTTTAGCAGGAATTGGCCGTTTTCGGGGGCAAAAATAAGGACGCGTGGTTTAAAAGTGGTTTAAAGCAGGTTGTGTTTAACTGAAGTTTGTGAGGTGGCCGAGGGCGGCAGGCTGCCCGGCGGGGCTGTCGTGGTCGGGGTGGGCGCGGGCGGTTCGGAGCCGAGGGGCTGAGTTCTCAGAACCACAGAATCGGTCAGGTTGGAAAAGACTCCTGCGGTCATCGAGTCCAGCCTGTGCCCCAGTGCCACCACGTCAGCCAGACCAGGGCGCTTAGTGCCGCGTCCAGCCCTTCCTTGAACATCTCCAGGGACGGAGACTCCACCTCCAGTTAGGGCAGTGGAGATGAAGAAGGAGCCAGGCCGTGCAGAGTCCTGTCCGTGCTGCTCTTTTGAGGATTTCCCTTAGTATGAGCTGTTCACAGAGCCATGCCCGGGCTTTGTTGAGGAGAGGAGGGATCCGGGCCAGCAGCAGCAGCAGAGTCGGGGAGAGAGCTGGGGAGGAATAGGTACGGTCCGGTGCTCGAGCACAATTGTTAGCCACAGCCTGCCATGACAGCAGTGCCTAAAGATGAAGTCGTCCAATGGAGAAGGAAAAGTTAGCAGAGGATTTTTTTTTCTCTCTGTATTGCCGGGCACATTTCTAATAGAAGGACTGTTTCAGAGACTAACTAAACACCTTGCAATTCCATCAATCATTTCTACCCGATATGCTTTTCCTTCTTGTTGCAGAATGCTTTTTCTCCGATGTTAGAGAACAGAGTACAGGGCTTTGGTCTCACAGTGAATCCTTTCTGACTAAATTGTAAGTTATGCTTCTGATGTGGCTAAAGCAAAGTTGTAATCAGCATGGTGCCATAAAGCCTGAGAGGTGAAAATTAGATCAGGGTATAGATTTTAAATAAATAAACCCTAGTGGAAAGATGAACTAGCCTGTGAACAACCTTCATTCTCTTGCTTCAAAGCACAGCCCATCATCATATTTCTCACAGACTAATGAAGCTTTTACTTGGGGCAGAAGTAACATAAACTGGTCTCAGTGTTTAGGGCTTTTGAGGGCTGCTTTCAGATCTCTGAAAATGTTTTGAAGTTCTATGGGGTTTTTTTTCTACTTGCAGGAACAGATGTCGTCATTGTTAAAAATGGCAGAAGAATATGCGGCACTGGAGGCTGCTTAGCCAATGCACCTTTGCATCAGAACAAGAGCTATTTCGAGTTTAAAATCCAGTCCACAGGTCAGTCAGCAAAAAATATACAACTATAAACTTGGGAGGTATGTTACATTGACTGCTGGTGGCAGTATCTCAGGTGCTCAGCACATGCATCTTTCTAATTGCATCCTTGAACTTATGAACATTAGAGAGATTTATAAGTTACTGTGTGAAAGGAAATTTCTTTTTTTTTTTTTTTAATTCTGACTCTAAAATATTTAAAATAATAGGAAGTGTATTACTACAGGAGTTCAAATACTAAGCCCCCACATTGTTTTGTATGCTGTTAAAGGCATGTTTTTCAGGTGGCATATTTGAGAAATTATTTTTGCTCAATAAATGCTTATGACCACATAAAACACTGGAGCTATGAAGTGGTTTTTAAGGAGTGCAGTTTATCCAGTGATATTTGTATCTATTTGTCTACCCTCATTTGCTCGTAGCAGGCACTGTTTGCCCAAGGAAGGGTAGCACTCCTTGTGCTACCCTTTGCTCTTCAGATCAAGTGTGTAGCACTTACTCTGACACTGCCTTATCCAGAGGAGCCTTTCAGCACCTTGTTTCTTTATTTGCTCCTACGAATACAGTTAGCTTCACTACCACAGAGAGCACTCCAAGCTTGCCTGTATTCTGGCATGAAAAGTCAGGCTGTATTTTTAAATGCTGCTAGGAGACACTCTGAAAATGAAGCTGTGCTTTACCTAAGTGTGTGTGGGGAGGGAAGAAGAAGGGAAGTGTTAGTCCAGAGGCAGGCCTTGTGTACCAGCTGGAGCTTGATGCTGAAACTTTTTGGGTAAGATTTGTTCGCCTTCAGGTGGATCAGAGTATAGGCAGCATGAACACAGATCTGCCCACAACACCTTGCAGTCCAGCTGCTGGTTAGTATTAAACCACATGTAAGCTCATATCTGTCTTAACTTGGCAATTAGATTATCCTTTATTTTGGGAAGAATCCATTACAGGTGTTGTTCATACATGGTCATTATTCACACAGATAGTGTATCCATGTTCTTACACTTGAGAAACATGGGAAATAAACTCTCCTGGTCCCTGTGAGCCTTTTTTCCTCTATTCCTGTGCCCCAAGGTAGGAGAACTGTGGAAGACTTAAAGTAAATCTTTGCTTTCCAGAAGTGTCCCTGCACAGTCAATTAGAGATTATCTATGGGGTCTCCCTGACTTCTGTAAAGTTTTCTGAAGTCCAGTCACACTCTTATCCTTTTCATTCTTGGCGTTAGAATAAATTATTCTACAGTTTCATCTTTTGAAAATAAGTTTCTTACATATTTGTCTCATTTTAGTCTTCTCTAGACTAAACAGTCCCAGTTTGTTGGGTTTTTTTAAATTATCTCCTTATAGATAAAGTTTTTACACTTTTGATTGGTTTTGTTGTTTCTTCTGTAGTATCTGTAGTTACCCTAATTTGTCTTGAGGTACAGTGCTTAAAATGGATGCTCTGCTTCAGCTGCAGCAGCAGTAGATTACCTCATCTGTTTTATACATGCCACACATCCAGAAGTTTTCCACATCAGTAGAGCACACTCACACTCAGCAAGTGATCTGTGAACTGATTACCAAGCCACTACTGTATTTGTGCCACTTACTGTTCCTACTTACCTGCTCTTCTTCATAATTTAGTAAAAACAGATGCACTTTATTTCTAAGCAGTTAGTCAGGATCACTTTAAACTTGAGGGACCTCTCAAGAGCTTGCAGTCCTGTCAGGCTGGGATTGGCAGCACATTTAATCAACCCATCATCATGTTATTCAAGTAATTGATGGTAATACAGAACAGTATCTGACCTTGTGCATTCAATGCAAAACCTCAAACCCCACTTGAGTCATCTTTTTTGATTTGACAGGGTGCTGCTGATGAGTAATCCTGGAATAGTTTTCTAACCACTCGTGCCTTCGTATTGCTGTAACTGTCTAGACCATGTTTTCATCATTTGATTATTTCAGTGTTGTATGAGTTTCAAAAATATTACCAAATCTAGGTCTGTAATATTAACACTTTCTTTTTTTCCATAAGACTAGTCTAACTAGCTGAAAAAGGAAAATTTGTTGTTTACAGATACATGCTAGTTGGATTTATTTTTTGTATCCACCTACAGTCTCAGAGTTTGTTTTCAATATTTTTCTGGGGATAAACGTTAAGCTGAGTGGTTACAATTCTCTTTCTGAGAGATCCTTCTTTTTTAAGATAGATGCTTTTGTCTTCGGTCTCCTGTGGCTACTTGTGCTGGGTCTGGTCAGGAGGGAGTTAATTATCTTCATAGCAGCTGCTGTGGCTGTGTGTTTTAGATTTGTGACCAAAGCAATACTGATAACAAAACAATACTGATAAGACACTGATACTTTAGCAATTGCTGAGCAGGGCTCGCACAGCATCCAAACCCCCTCTGTTTCTCACTCTGCCTCTCCAGTGAGTATGGTTAGGGTTGCATAAGAGCTTGTGAGCTGGACATAACCAGGTGGATAACCCAAAATAGCCAGTGAGATACTCCATACCACATACCA
The DNA here is from genome assembly GCA_013397555.1 of Urocynchramus pylzowi. Taxonomy (NCBI): domain Eukaryota; kingdom Metazoa; phylum Chordata; class Aves; order Passeriformes; family Fringillidae; genus Urocynchramus; species Urocynchramus pylzowi. The sequence continues at coordinate 178,362 of VZRH01003384.1, read as the reverse complement.
CCTGTCTTGTTCAGGAATAAATGGGAGAGGAGGGGATTTAGGGAGATTAGCCATCTTTTACTTGGGAATTGGCTGGGCATCAGTCTACCCATGGGAGGTGATGAGTGATTGCCATTGCATCACTTTGTCTTGTTATCTCTTTCACTTCTGCTTTACTTACTAAACAATTTTTATCTTTAGCCACAAGTTTTCGTGATTTTACTCTTCCTTTCCTCTTCTTCCATTCCACGAGGGCCTGGCTGGGCTGGGGGAAAAGAATGACTGGCTGGATGGTGCTTAGCTGCCAGAGCTAACCCACAATAGTTCTGGTATTTCCGGGAGATATTTACTGGTAGTACCGTCAGGGCATTAGTTAGAAAACAAATTCTTTATGCTGTCCTGCTTCAGTCAGTCTTCAAAATAACTTTTTTTTTTTTTCTTACTGTGTTAATATCACGTTTTAGGGATTTGGGGTATAGGAGTTGCAACCCAGAAAGCAAACTTGAATCAAATTCCACTTGGTCGAGATGTCCACAGCCTGGTGATAAGAAATGATGGCGCTCTCTACTATAACAATGAGGAGAAAAATAGGCTACCAGCAAACAACCTTCCTCAGGAGGGTGATGTGGTGGTGAGTTTCTTAAGGCTTTCTTACTTCCTCACCTGTTCCCAAATGACTCTTATTTACAGCTCTGTGGTCAAACTGACTGTTTTAAGTCAAGTTGTTCAGTTTGCATCTCCCAGTTTGGAAAGTGCTGGGATATAGATTCCTGTTGTCTTTGAATGAATCAGCAGCCTGGATATGGGTGGACTTCATTCTTGGTATTGATAGGTTCCTAATGAGGGATGGACTTGACCAGAGTTTGAGAAATAGCTTCTGGTGCTCTATTGCAGTATCTACCTGACTGATAATTCCCATCACAAGGCTCTTACGTTGTTTGAGATGGGACCTGCCTGAACAAATAATGTGCTGGAATGCATTACATGGCTGTGCACCATGCCCAGCTGAACTCAAGGACCCTTAGCTAACTGGTTAATGATTAGAAGGACAGAGCAGGGTAGAGATGGGTCCTGGGTGATAAATGAATTGTATTTTTAGCCAAACTTTTGTAGTTTGTGGGGATATTGAATGGGGAGGGGGGGGGTAATGTTCGCTGGAAAAATGATTAAGGGTAAATTTTAATTTTTTGTACCTTACTATTTCAGGTTTCTCAAAACATCCTTAAGTGACTTTGTTCAAAGTGTTGGTTTTTTAGTACTGTCATTTTCTCCATGTCCTCTTACGTATTTTCAAAAATACATGAGAGCAATGCAATGAAATTGAGACTGTTTATCACCCCTACTTTTTCATGCTGGGTAACTTGCCTCTCTATAGCCACGGTTAGAAATGCCATTTTTAGAAGCCACAAACAACTAAGGATGATATCTCCACCCATAACCCTCAGGTACTCTTCTTTGAACCCCCTTCTGAAATTGTTTTTTGAAGGGTTGCAGACTGTTTCAGGCTTTGGTGAACTAGTGTGGTCTGAACAGCTTCAACTAATCACAAAAATATAACTGATGTGTTACTGCTAACTTCCCCATTTCCTTAAATATCAAGTTATTTTGTTCTGTCATGAAAACAAATTTTTTAAGTCCTGCATGAGCACACAAATTGTCACACTCAGACATACCAAAGCAGTGAGGAAAGTCCTTTAGCTAACAGATAAGTATGTTACTATCTTGTTAAGTGTTTGCTTTCTGCTCTGTGGTCAGCATATTTATAGTGTTGTGTGTGAAACCATGGTCTGTTGCTGCCTGCAGAGTAAATGAACTGAGAGAGGTTTCCATATGGAGGTATGGAAGGATGAACTTGATTCATAGCATCATTATTTATTTAAGTTATTTCGGTGAGAAGATCCAAACAAGAAGATTGCAAACCTCCTCATACTCAAAATCATTGAACGTCTTGTGGTTTTTTTAACGTGGTGAAAGTTGGAAATTTGTTCTGTAAACTTACTTTAAAAAGTAAGATGCAAAGTGTATTGTGCAGTACTGTGCTGCATCCCAGTTGGAATGGGCATTAAGGAATCCTGAGAATTTGAAAGTACAGATGTTACTGGTCATTTTTTAACTTCTAGTCCTTGGCAGGAATATGTCAAGTGGGATTTTCTAGGGTGCTGTGGTTTGCACCCTAGTGCAATGGTGTTAAAATCTGCCTGTGGCTAAGAAAGCTAAGCAGCCTTATGTGTATATAACTTGTTGATGCTTTTTTTTTTTGTTAATTTTCTGTACTTTGTAGGGCATTACATATGACCATGTAGAATTAAATGTATATTTAAATGGCAAGAACATGCATTGCCCAGCGTCAGGAATCAGGGGGACTGTCTATCCAGTGGTCTATGGTAAGTCAGAGATTTTCAAACTGTTTCAAATTATGGAAAATATTTTCATTCCAGTTCTGTTTTGTGAGCTGTGTATTCTTCTCACTTAAATGTAACACACATCAATCATCTATTCTTGGCAACTACAACAATTAATTACATAAAAATGTAAACCAAGGAAATTACAAAAGAATATCTTCACCCCCGTTTTAATGCTGCTTAATAGGAAAAAAAAAGCACTGCTCTCTGACTGCTTACAGTGTACACAACCAGCAAGCTGGGGAGTTGCTGCACTCAGTCTAAAAGTTGCCAGGTTAAAAAAATATGAAGCAGATGGCAGACTTGTGGGTTTATCTGATTTATTTGTGAAGCTTGATATTTGTGCCTTTTAATTTCCCATACTTCATAAATGCCTTCAGTGTTGCATAGCAATAGAATTGTTGTTTGTGTTTTCTTGAATTTCCTGTGCAGTTTCTGCCCTTTGCCACTTGTCCTATTGCTCGGCACCACCAAGCAGTGAGTGCCTGGATCCACCCTCTTGGCAGCCTCCCTTCAGATACTCATAGGTATTGGTGAGGGAGAGTATATATAGGGTATATATTTCCCTTCTCAGTCATCCCTTCTCGAGACTGAATAGACCCAGCTCCCTCAGCCTTTTCTCATAGGAGAGATGCTCCAGTCTCTTCATCATCTTTGTCACCATCCTCTGGACCTGCTCCAGGAGCTCCATCTTCAGTTTTTCTGAGCCTCATCTAAGTTGTAGCCAAAATAATTTTGGTTGTAACAATAACCCTTAGCTACATGACGGGGATAATTTTTAATTCATGGTGGGTTCCTAATGAACTGTTGGCATGTTCCCTTTTATATCTTGGTGCATTTTGATTGATACGGAATTTTATGAACAGGTAGAAAACACACCAGATGTGTTGTAGAGTCTTTGAAGTGTGTAAATGTAGCTGGTGAATCCCTTGCTTCCAAGCCCTGAGGGTGGAATCGTTTCACCTGGTCGAGTTGTGATGTGTCCTTCAGCCACCTGATGGCGCCGCTAAAATGCTGTGGCGGGACCTCCTCCTGCAAAATCTGCAGCAGCAGCAGCAGCAGAGTTACTGCGTGCCTGCATCTTCCTGTCGTTTGGAAGGGGTCTTACACACCATAGAGAATGAAGGTTGCTTTCAGAAAATACTCGGTGGCGTGTTAGCCCACTGTTAATCTTTTTTCTCTGACTAAAGAAGTTTCATGCCTGGAGAATGCAGTGACCTTTTATTGCCAGGTTCTTTTGGTCTTCTTCCACAAGTGGGCATAATTTCATCATAATTATCATGTCTCCTACATACAGCTATAGCTTGAAGCCTACAGGTTGTTTTTGTACACTACTTCCTTGGTACAAACTTTAAGTGTCCTGAATTTAATGTGAACTTCCAGTCCTGTGGAAGGATTTGGCCATACAGAAGACAGTTTCTCAAACATTTACCCTATTCAGATTAGAACTATAGATATATTTTTAAAAGGAATGTGATAGATCAGGCAAACACAATGTCAAGCTTGAGAAGATAAAACAAAAAAATGGACTTAAAAGTTATTCCTTACAGCATCTGTACCTCAGGCACTTTAATGGAAGCAAGACATAAACACTGTGTAAAGACTAGAGAGCTGTACAAACACACTGATAGGAGTTTTCACAAAGCCTAGGAGGGAAGAATTCGGACTTTGTCTCTGAGATAGCTAAGTTCCAAAATATGGAGATGAAGCTTTTCTTGTTTGAGCTAATGTTGATACACTGCCAGGTTCATCTCAGAAGTTGTGTTTGAAAGAGACCTTGCTTTGCTGACTAGGTGGGTGTTTCAGTTTGCTAGTGAAGTACACAAAAACGTTGCTCTGAAAATACTCACCAGTTTCTTTTTTATATTCTACATTGAAAGTACTGTTGTAGGTGGGTAGATTATGCAGGGGGTCAAAAACAGGGAGAAGTTCTGTAAAAAAACCACATTAACTTCCAACTTCAAGAAGCAGTCAAAGAAGCTCTCTTTGGATCATATGCTAAAACTGATGGTTTGATACCAACTGCTGCAGACATGTGAAACCTTGTCAACCTCCAAAACCCCACTGTAGACAGCTGGAACTCCAGCAGAATTAGGAACAGAAAAATATACACATGAAGAGGTGACATCCCTGCAAGGTTTACCCTGGTAGCATCCTTCATCTGTAGATTTCTGGAGAAAGGGAGTAGAAAATTTGGAATCAATAGCCTGAAGCTCTGCTAAACACTCCCAGTGAAATTAGACATTCTCATTGACTTCACCAAGGAACCATTACCAAGTAAGCAGCAGAAAAGAGAGATGGTTTGCTCTCCTGGCTTAAGGCCTTACCGAATTCATTGAAGAGATTTATTTTAATTGTGTATATGCAATGGATGTATTGAAGAAATTCTTTGTGGTTTGAGCACAGTCTACAGTTTATTAAGATGGTATAAAAGAGGATCAAACTGTAAGTGTTCCTTCTCTAATTCCTTCTTTTTGGTTCTCTTCTGCAGTTGATGACAGTGCCATTCTGGATTGTCAGTTCAGTGAATTTTATCATACACCTCCACCTGGGTTTGAAAAGATCCTCTTTGAGCAGCAAATCTTCTGAATGTCTTCATACTGAGAATTTGTACCCTGCACTGTTACAAAAGCTTTGTCATCTTGAAGCCTCACTTTACTTTTAGGAAACATATCTGTATTTTTAGTAAGTACTTGTGACTGTTGTCTGCAGAATAAATACATTAACTGCAAGACCAGGTAAATGTGTTGCTGTCCAAATAAGAGTTTTCTGGCATTGTTTTGTGGTTGAAAATGAGTGTTTCGAGGCAGGGTTTTTCTCTGATTTGTAATTGATGCATAAGGAGACTAGGGATATTGCTGTTGTCAGTATTACATTCAGTATTTTGAATAAACTGGAGCTCTGTAAGACAAATAATTCTTAAGCATATGATAGCTATGGAGATGGGTAGTTCTCATGATTTTTCCCCCCGGCCTTTTTCTCACAAAAATTATGTAATTTCTTTAAAGGATGCACTGTGTTTCTAGTCTGTGATTTGGAGTTGTGGTGTCCCAGTTGTGCACAATGACTACCAATACAATGGCATAACTAGCAGCTAGATACTTTTTTTTGGCAAGGTGTAGGTTAATCCATTCACTCAGTCTTAGATCAGCAAATACAACTTATCTGTTTCTTCTGGCTTTTAATTTGCTTTTATTGTGACAAAAAAAATTAGAATATTTTCTAGTAATACTTGTTTGTTGAACTTAAAAAGTAAACCTGAACACTGCCTGTGTGTTTGAGGACCACCATGCTCTGTTACTCTGGTGAGAGAGTAAGTACAGATCACTCAACTTGGGTAAGCAAAGATCCAGGTGAAGGGTATGAGATGTTATGGTGAAGCCTTACATCTAAACTGTAAATTAGATTATTCTCTTATGGAATAGCATATTTAATTTCTTCATGAATCATTTATTAACGGCTAAGACATTGTTCTAAAATGTGATGCCCTTGAATATACATTGTGAGATGCTATTTTTTCCCCTCTTGTCATATTTAATATACTTCCTAGAAGAATTTTTATTGTAAAAAAATATCTTCATACTGAATGTTTGTGTTTTGGTTTTGGCTTTTCCTGGATTAATGTGTTTGCATAAATGATTTTATTTAAATATTTTTAGAAATTACCTTATTCTGAAATTTTCAAATACAAACAGCTTTCTCAAAGCCTTTCACCTTAGAATTTGCATCTGTCTCAACTCTGTAGCCCATATTTTCCTTCCTTTTAGCCTTGCTGTCACTGACAGTGTTGGGCAGAACTTTTCAACCTTGTCAGCATTATGGTGTAAACCTTGGGAAATTAGAGTGCAACTTCATCATTTCCCTTTGAAATCTCCTCAAATCAGAGTAGTAAAATGAGAAATAAAACCTAAATCCTCAAACACCTTTCACCCCACCCCTCCCTTCTTTCTGGGCTTAAATTTTTTCCCGATTTGCTCTGCCTCGTTCCCCCAGCAGCACAGAGGGACAAGGAATGGCGGCTGTGGTCAGTTCCTCGCATGTTGTCTCTGCTGTGCCTTTTTCCTCAGGGGAAGGACTCCTCACATTTTTTCCCTGCTCCAGTGTGGTTCCTTCCATTGGGAGGCAGTTCTCCAGAACTCCTCCACTGTGAGTCCTTTCCATAGGCTGCAGCTCTTCATGGGCTGCTCCAGCATGGATCCCTTACACTGGATGCAGTCCTTCAGGAACAGACAGCTCCAGCATGGGTCCTCCCCCATGGGACCTGTTCTGGGTCACAGCCTCCTTGGGGTACCCATGTGCTCTGGGTGGGGTCCTGCAGGAGATCTCTGCTCCCCCATGGATCCCCATGGGCTGCAGTGGAATCTCTGCTCCGGTGCTAGGAGGCCCTCCTGCCCCTCCACTGACCTTGGTGTCTGTGGCTGTTTCTCTCATGTTCTCACCCCTCTCTCTGGCTGAAATGGTGCAGTTTTTCCCCCCACCCCTTCTTAATCTGTTATCTCGGGGCTCTACCACTGTCTCTGCTGGGCTTGATCTTGGCCGACTGTCAGTCTGTCTTGGACCCAGCTGGATCTGTCAGAAATGGGGGAAGCTTCTGGCATCTTCCTATGGAAGCCACTCCTGTAGCCCCCTGCTACCAGAACCATGTTTGCCATGCAAACCCAACACAGCTTCCACACAGCCTGGGCTTCGGATGTCTGATGCAGCTCTCCGAGTCCCAGCTTGCAGGGATTGCCTGTGACCTCTGTCTGAGGCCAAGGAAAATGGCCCTCTGTCCTTCCAGAGGTGTGTTGTCTTGGAGAAGCTGTGCTGCCAGCTGGATGAGTTCAGGAGGCAGTGAGCAGGTGGCAAATCAGAGAACATGAAAGGGACACAGACAGGATCTTCTCTGAGTCTTAACAGCTTGAAGAGCCTCGGACCCCATGTGTAACAGGGAAGACAGCAGTGTCTGCCTTGCACTATCAAGGTAAGCAAAACCTCTGGAGAAAAGGATGGATGGAAGCTGATGACTTCTGGCACCAAGAGGAATGTTCTTGCCACACCTATGGGTTTACAGCTGCAAAACAGGTTCACTGCCCTCTTAGCTGAAGAGAAGCTAGATGAGCATAGGGGCCCAGGTGGTGGACAATACCTTGCTGGTGAGAGGAAAAGAGAGTGAGAAGGAGAAGGCACTAATAGGACAAGTCAGTAATTAACTGTAGATCTAGTGATGGGAACATCAGAAGATCCTAATAGGTTGTGGTAAGAGAACACAGTGAGGTGGACTGAAAACTGGATGAATGGCCAGGCCCAGAGGGAGGGAGGTCAGTGGCACGAAGTTTAGTTGGAGGCCAGTAACCAGCCCTGTACTGCAGGGTCAGTACTGGCTCCAGTCCTCTTTAACATCCTCATTCACATTCTGGATGATGGTGCAGAGTGCACCTTTAGTGAGTTTGCAGCTGACACAAACTTGAAAGGATTGGCTGATATGCCAGAGGGTGTGCTGCCATCCACAGGGACCACAACGAGTTGGAGAAACAGGCTGATGGGAAACTTGTGAAGTTCAACAAGGAGAAGTGCAAAGTCCTGCAGCTGGGAAGAAACAACCCCATCTATCTGAACAGGCTGAGGGCTATCCATCTAGGAAGCAGCTTGGCAGAAAGGAATCCACAGCAAGGTGAACTGAGCCAACAATGTGCCCTTGCAGCAAAGAAAGTGAATGGCATCCATGGCTGCATTAGCCAAAATATTGCCAGCAGGTCAATGGAGGGGGTCCTCTGCCTTTTCTCAGCTTTGCTGGGGCCACACTTGGACTGCTGTGTCCAGTCCTGGACTCTTTGGTACAAAAGAGACAGAGACACACTGGAGAGGGACTGAAGAAGGGCCACAAAGATGATCAAGGGTGAAGCATCTTCCCTCTGGGGCAGGGCTGGGAAAGCTCAGACTGTTCAGCCTGGAGAAGGCTCAGGGGCATTTGATCAGTGCATATAAGACACATGGAGGGGAGGGTGAAAGGAATGCTGACAGGCTCTTTGCAGTGGATCACAGTGACAGGACTAAAGGCAATGGGCAGAAAGATATGCAGGAGGTTCCCTCTGAACATCAGGAAACTCTTTACTGTCAGGATGACTGAGCACTGGCATAACTTGGCCAGACTGGTTGTGAGTTATCATCCTTGGAGATACTGAAAAGCCAGCTGGGCATGGCTCTGGGTAACTGGGTCTAGATGGCCCTGTGTGAGCGGGAGGGTTGGACCAGATGACATCTGGAGATCCCTTCCCAGCTCATCCATTCTGTGCTCATTCAAATGCTTTGCCTGGAAGTATATTTCTCATGTTCATGGGTAAAGCAGGAAGTATTTAAAGAAATTCTAATCATTGTGTCTAACTGCATCCAGCAAACAACTTTATCTGAAGACTGCTGTGGTTAAGAATACTTAAGAGTAGAAGCTGCTACCTTGAGCTTAATGTAGACTTGCTTTACAATAGAGAGGAGGCTGTCTTCATCAAAGCTGGTGTTTGAAATGGAAAACATTTTGGTAAATATAAAATACTCAAAATAGCTGCTACATTCACCAAAAATATGGAAAGAGCCTGCTTTTGTGGCTTAAATTTGCTCATTTCTCATCTTAAACAGAAGGAGATGTGTTTGTAATACTGCACAGTGTAACTGCATCTCTTCTGTAAAAGTCAGAAAACTTATTGTTTTATAATTGGTGACACAGGAGAACTCTACAAAAAAAAAAAGAAAAAAAGAGGTGAATAAAATCTTATTACAATCTATTCGTCAAAATGGAAAGAAAGACCAGTTTTCACCTGAAAATAAGTTTTGTGATGAGAGTTCTTAAAAGAAGCAAGGCTAGATTTAACACCATTGGCTACAGAAATAGAATGTGAGTTAACCTGTGTCTCAGCCTGTCATTTCAGCATCTGGCAATGAATCCAGATGTTTTCCCAGAAGTGTTCCCAGTCCCAGCCTTGCCCAAAGAAATGGGGTGCAATACCCATATCTAAAAGTTGCATTTCAATAAAAAGTAAATTTCAGTTAAGATTTAGCAATATATTTACTAGTCGCAAATTTATTTTAACAAGAATGAATCATACTTCCCAGTGAAATGGTTGAGTTATTTCCACTAATTGTTTATACCCAAAATGTTTTCTTAATTTTTGAATGTTACAGATTTGACACCATGTCTCTTTGAGTACAAAACTTTGTAGAAACTAATGTTTCCTGAGTCCTTTTGACATTCTACTGTGGCAGCAAGATATGAAGTTTGAAAAAGACTTCATTTTCGCATCCACAAATCAATAGAAGTGACAGGACACAAAATACAAGTTACATATAGATCAGAGGAGTTGTTATTTTTATAATACTGGAACTGCCTGTGGTGCTTTGGGGGTAGATGAAATCAGGTAGTACTATTCCAATAAGATTAAAACCCTAATTAGATACTAGAGGGCTAGAAACACCTGTCAAGGATTTCCTGAAAAGGTGCTCTTCTGCAAAAAATCAGGATCCAGTACCATGGATTCTCTGCAAAGAGAAACTTCATGCTGTGCATTGGATCTCTTAAATGCCATTCAGCACAGTTCTAATCCCATGCTAGAAAAGAGCATTCAGAGATGGCAGACCCGGTATTCAGGTGCAAATGTTCATGAGAATACAGACTTCCATGAATATTCAGGCTGTTTTTCCTTTCCTCAGGCTTTCCTGGGAGTGCACTGCCATTCATCCAGCTGTGTGCAAAAACAACAGAAGGAACCAGGTTCTATAGTGGGAATTTCCTTACTTCATCTGAGTTCTTAGATAATTTTTGTGTACTCACTCATCTTTTTTATCAGTTTGTGTTGATGTTGCCTTGCATACTGGCAACCAGTCGAGCTCATGGCTGAGATAAGGTTCCACAAAGGTCCACAAGTAAATCAGTAAAACATTGTTTCATACCTTTCTCTCTGAATCCAGGCTTTAAGGCCAAAGGATCCAGCCCCCTAAGTAACCTAAGGTGTTGAAAACCACTGTTGTTTCTGGAAATTGAATACTTCTTGCTTCAGTGAAGAACTGCTTGCATAAATGTCCAAAACTAAGCCACTAAGGTGCTTTCAGAAAGCCTGTTATGGAAGATTTGGAACAAATTTAAGTGCCTCTTCATCCTCTTCACTGTTCCTTCCCTTGCCCAGTTCTGCAGTAAAATATAAGTATAGTTTTCAATATAAATATCTTGGACTTCATAGAATTATAGAATCACTTAGGTTGGAAAACACTTCTAAGATACTCAAGCCCAACCATTAATCCAGGATTGCCAAGTCCACCACTAAACCTTGTCCTCATGTGCCACATCTACATGTTCTACCTGCAGGAATGGGGACTCCACCACTTCCCTAGGCAGTCCAGTGCAGGCAGTTCCAATGCCTGCAACCATTTCAGGGAAGAAATTTTTCCTAGTATCCAATCTAAACCTCCCCTGGTACAACTGGAGGACGTTTCTTCTTCTCCTGTCACTAGTTGCGTAGGAGAAGAGACCGACCCCTACGTGGCTCCACCCTCCTCTCAGGCAGTTGTAGAGAGTGACAAGGTCCCCCCTGAGCCTCCTTTTCTCAGCTAAACAACCCCAGCTCCCCAGACACTGCTCAAAAGACTTGTGCTCCAGACCCTTCAACAGCTATGTTGCCCTTCTTTGGATACAATCCAGCACTTCAATGATAGAGATTCCTAGACAAAAGTGCAAAGGATTAGGGAGAGCTCTCAGGTGTACAGTGCTTTGTACCTTTGCTTTCTATAGTGCTTCATGTGTTGAGGCAGATCTGTTGGTGATCTTGAATGTTGAATTTTTGTTTGTTGAATATTGGTAAGAACAAAGAGTTGAAAGTACCATTTCCCACTTCACCTAGCTTGTGCAAGAGCCGTTTAATATTTTCTTTATTTTAGTTTCCCCATCCAGACATTTCAGCTTTTCCTAGCTCCTTTTCTAGCTCTGTGTTGGAGCTAAGAAAGCTGACCTGATCTGGCTGCCAGGATGAGTCAGCAGAAGAGCTCTTTGTCCCTCCACATAGTCCTAGCATCTGACAATTCCTGGGAAGAGGAATAATTTCTTAGACACTGGAATTTCATTTGCTGCAATCAGAAGAGGTGGGCTGGGGTTTAAATGAGGTTGAAAGAACATTCCCAGGGGGAGTCAATTGCTAAAATACCAGAAATTCAGTGTGAAGTGAATAAATAGAACTAAGGTCATTCCTTCATTCCAGAGCATTCCAAGAAAAGAGTTTATATCTTTGTGTGTATGTATTTAGTTTGCATTGTGTCTGCAGTTTAACTGAAGATAATATAGGGAGAGCAAAAATTGAAGCCAAGTCACTCCATGGAAAACTCTGGCACTTTTAGTAGACAAGACACTTCCTAGCTTCAAATGTGAAAACTTGAGTTATTTTTGTTGGATGTGCTCATTATATTGGCAAGCAGTACATGTTAAAATCCCCATTGTTGAGAAGTCTAAATTCCCTTTTCCCTTAAAATATTTGTAGTCAGTATAGGAGGGCTTATGACCTTTTCATAAGTGAACAAATGTTATACTGAATAATGGTTGCAGTAGTTTGGTGAGGATTTTGAGTGGGAAAAGTGCCGCTCTTGGCCAAAGTAAATGGTGGCAAAATCGAGATAAGCTGGTGGAAGAGGCATTTTTCCTGCAAGTTGGTAGCTTGCTCCAGACAAAGTCATCTTTTCCTGTGTGTAGGATGGAAATAGCGCTTCCCTCTTCAGAGGGATGTCAGAACACATTGAAGGAAGGTGAGGCAGCCAAGGCCATGTTCAGACTGCTTGTACCCTAATGCCTGTCACAACTCCATCTCTCCATTGTCTGAGGAATCAAGTCTGAGCAGTCTGAGTCACTCATGACTAATTTGAATGTAGTAGTTATAACTCCTAAATTAAGCTCCCTGAGTAGGGAGTGTGAACACACCTTCAGATGTTACAGTAAAGGGAGGGCCATCTAATTATCTTAAGAGTCTGTGCTTTCCCAGAGATTTCTTTAGGAAAGTAGTGGGTTGCTTGTAGTCCATTTCTTCAGTTCTCTCTCAATTCATAATCTTTTTTCCGTTTGCTCTAAAAGCCCATTTTCCCCACTAATGTTAAAATAAGTGCTACAACAGCCATTTATTTGTTGCAGGCCGAGGGTTTCCAAATTCTGAGAAACTTTATATCTGTTCAGAAAGCGATGGTCAACATAATCCTGTCAGCTAAAGTCCCTGTAGGAGATGCATGTCACGCAGCAAAAGATCTCTGCTGATGCTGCTTGAATTATTTCCTCAGACAGAGTGAGCAGTAGTGACAGATGGCCTTTTTTTCCTATTCTCCATGTATTGCTGGAGGTTTGCCTTGCAGAGCCATGCTGGTTGGGATAAGAAAGCAAACAGAGCTGCCTTTAGGCTTCTCAACAGCATAAGCACATTGAAAGTTGGGGCTCTGGGGACAGGAGCCAGAGCTGGACCAAATGGTGAGGACAAAACCAAAATCCTCTGCATTTTCTATTTGCTGCTGCTGCTGTCACGGCAGGGTGGGAAAGAAGGAGGTGGTGACTGTAGCTGGTGCAAAAGCACACATTGCCCACACCAGCAAGGCTCTGGTAAAACCCTACCCTAAGTATTTTGTCCCAGGTCAGACAGAAAGTCTCAATCAGGTGAAGCAGGCCAGCTCTGTCAGTGAGGAGAGGGAAAGGCTGATTTTCCCAGCTAACACAGCCATGCAAGTGGGAAGGAGCTTCTGAGCTAGCGAGTGTTAAACTGTCAAAAACATTGCTTGTAGCTGCATCACTGCTCACTGCATTCAGGAGGGTGTTACACTGCTAAAAAAAAAAAAACCAACAAAAAACCACCCAGTTTTACTGAAATAGCTCTGTCCTTGCTAGACGTGCTTTTCAGGATAGCACCCTGCTATTCCAGAGCTGATAAGGCCGCCCTGCTGTGCAGATAGCCTTGACAATGACAATGCTGCTATTCGTTCTCCTCTGTGGAATGGCAATCATAATATTTCACCCTTTGTCTTCATCCTGAGAGCCAGGGATGTCAGATCCATCCTGGGGAAACAGCCAGATCCCCCAGGTTTGGCTGTCAAGTCAGCTCTGCATCCGTCGCTCCACAATGAGCCTCCCACTGCGGGCGGTTGTGGGGGAAGGTAAACTGTGACCTTGTGCAGCGATGAACTGCATGGCTGTGCCTTATTGTCAGGGCCTGATTGTTGCTTTCAGGATTGGTCTATATGAAAGTTCCCTTTTAGAGCCATCTCTGTTTCTGCCCTTTGTTTCTCTTCCTTTCTCATTTTCCTGTGTCTGAATCTAGCGACACACGTGATTTATACCGGTGCAAGCCCTGTTGCATTGATGTGGAAGGATCTGCAGCTGCTGATGTTAGCTTGACTGGTGAATTGCTCAGTGGCTTGGACTCCTCCTGGAGCCTGGAGTCATTCTGCAACTCGACTAAGTTAAGCGTCAGCGATTGCTGCCCAGTTCCTCTCTTGGGCTGCATGATCTTGTCCTCGTATGGAGTTGTGCTGGCCTGCAGCCAGACTGCGCTTCTTTGTGTCCATGTGCTCCAGAAAACATATCTAACACATTCCCACAGTTAGCTGGGTGCCCTACCTAGGCCTAGTGCTTGTTTTCACCTGGCTCTCTTTTCTTTATCCTCTGCGGAGAGGAATAAGCACAAATACTGATCTCTAACTAAGTTGCTTTGGCCATCTACAAAGATATCTAGACCAGTCCAAGTAAAATCATGGAAAAGATTATTCTGGGAGGTATTGAAAAACACCTGGATGACATAGACATTGGTCATAGCCAGCATGGCTTCATAAGGGGGAAGTCCTGCTTATCAAACCTAACATCCTTCTACTGGGTAGCCCACCCAGTTGATTTCAAAAAGCCAGTAGATGTAATCTTGGACTTCAGCAAAGCTTTCAATACTGTCTCACAGTGTCCTTCTGGATGAAATATCCAGCACACAGCTGGATAAATGCACCATTTAATGGGTGAGCAGCTGGCTCATGGGTCAGGTACTCAGGGTTACAGTGAATGGGGTGATGTCAGAGTGGGGACCTGTCACTAGTGGGGTTCCACAGGGCTCCATCCTCAGCCCTGTGCTCTTCATCATCTTCATTAATCACTCGGACCCAGGACTGGAAGGGAAGCTAAGTTTGCTGACAACACTGATTTGGGAGGAACTGTTGACTCCCTTGAGGACTGAGAGGCCCAGCAGAGAGACCTTGGCAAATCTGAGGTCTGGACAGTCACCAATCATGCCAGATTCTGCACCTGGAATGGGGCAACCCTGGATGTATGGACAGACTGGGGAATGAGAGGTTGGAGAGCAGCACTGAGGAAAGAGACCTGGGGGTCTTGACCGATGGCAAGTTGAACACAAGTCAGCAGTGCCCTGGCAGCCAGGAGGGCCAACCCTGAAATGGGGAGCACCAGGCACAGCATGGCCAGCCAGGAGAGGGAGGGAATTGTCCTGCTCTGCTCTGCACTGGGGCTGCCTCACCTCGAGTGCCGGGGGCAGTTTCGGGTGCCACAGCGTAAGACAGACATTAAGCTGTTAGGAGTGTCCAAAAGAGGGCTATGAATGTAGTCAAGGTCCTTGAGAGGAAGCCATATGAGGAGTGGCTGAGGTCATTTGGTCTGTACAGCCTGGAGGAGAGGAGACTGAGGGGAGACCACAATGCTGTCTACATCTTCCTCATAAGGGGAAGAGGAGGGGCAGGCACTGATCTCTTCACTCTCATGACCAGTGACAGGACCCCAGGCAACGGCCTGAAGCTGTGTCAAGGGAGGTTTAGGCTGGAGATTAGAGAAAGGTTCTTCACTCAGAAGATGGTTGGGCACTGAACAGGCTCTCCAGGGAAGTGTTCACAGCAGTAAGCCTGACAGAATTCAAGAAGCAATTGGACAATGCTCTCAGGCACCTGGTGTGACTCTTGAAGTGTTCTGTGCAGGGCTTGGTGATCCTTGTGGGTGCCTTCCAACTCCATATTCTGTGATTCTATTACTAGTTGTAGCTAAAAGTTTCTTAAAACTTGGAACCAAATCTGATTTTTTCAGTACAATCTGAACACTGGGGCTGTGCAGGATATGTGATGATTGGACCATCTTCAGTCTTGTAGCTAGAAAGGAGCTGATCTTGGTAATGATTCTCAGGACCAAACAGTCACCTGTGCAATGACACCAAGCCTTTTGCCTTCAGTGCAGGTGGAGGCCAGCTTGGGAGTTATCTGCAAGTATGATTCTTCACACCAGCTTCACAAGGGGATAGTGAGTGACAGCAACAAGCAGGGACTTGCTTCTTCTCCAGCCCTTTGCCTCTACATGAGGCTGCAGCAGCCAAATAACATAAGGCCCAAGGTTCATCTGTTCTCCAGGCAGTGCTCCTCCCAGGCACACCTTCCTCTGTGACATCTCCTTGTGGGGCCACAGCAACATGCCCTACCCATAATAAAGGCATTATTCTAAATAATATTTAATAGTCATAAATTTTATTGCATATGGGTACTTTGTGCCATTTCACTGTTGAAATATTTTCTAATGGCCTTAATGATATTAATGAAGAAAAAAAAAAACTTTTTTTTTTTTTTTTTTTTTAATTACAGGAAACAAATAGCAATCCTGCTGCTTTCAGGTAGGTTGTAAGACCTGCAAAATTAGCTACTAGAAACACTTTGCATTTGCAAAATGCATTCCTGCTTTCTTTTCCCAGTATATCCTAGTGAATTTTTTTAATAATCGTAACCCCTTAGCAAGTATCCCACAGTATGGTAGTGGCATTTTAGTCAGCAAGCTTTGGTGGGAGGTATTCTGGGGAATAGGCTGTTTTGGAACAGGATGACCTTCACAACCACATTTTTAGATGACCCTTGTGAAAACCGTTTTTAAAACCTGTGTAAATTAAATGAGCTAATGTAGCAGTCTGCAGGAGATGATGGAGACTCACAGTCAGGTGGGAACAAAGGCCACATGAGAGGAAATTCAACTTAGAACATGCTAATTCACACCTATAAACTACTGTGCACAAAACCAGCTGGGATTCGATTCCCTGCTCCTCTTTGGATGTTGAAGACAAGGCAAAAAATTTGTAGCAATAACAGTTTAATCGCCCTTCAAGAAAGGCTTTTGGGGGGAACTGGATGGGGGCAGGGAGAGAAGAGAAGAGTCAGGTTTAAGTTCAGCAGCAGCACCAAGAAGTCTGGCTATAGATCACCAGAAAGGTCCTACTGCCTCTGCTTCTGCTTCCACCAGGATTATGGTAGTGCAGCTATTGGTAGTGGCAGAGTATTATTCTGCTCCAGCAATGAAATGGAACCTAATCAGTGAGGAATCTTGCTAAAATTCCAGATTATTGTTGTTATTATTGTTGTTATTATTATTGCTCTCTGATAAACCACAAGCATGCCAGGCTCTCCAGTGAGCAAGCCCAGCGAATACAGTTGATGTTAATCTTAAGTGATACATTCCAGGGTGTTCTTCAGCCTCCACAACAGCATTTTGTTTGGAAAGGAGCAGGGTGCTTGAGAGAGTGGCAAGCTGCAGCCTGTCCCAACCTCTCCCAAAGCTCAGAGACTTGTGGTGCAGGGGTGCTTACCAGTGACCTGTAAGCACCCCTGCACAGGTTGGCTCAACAACTCCTCATCCCTCCTAAAATCTCATTCATCCCATGCATCCTTTCCATTTTTCCTTGAGAGATTCCCTGTAACTGCTTCAGAGCTTCGATGCAAACACCTTTGTTTGAAATACAAAATGACAGCAGCAGATGCCTTCATAGACAGCAAAAGGCTTGGAGAAGGGCAGAGTAAATAAACAGCCAAAATTAAATATATAATATCGCCACACAGAGAGGAGCTTTCTCTTCAAAATGAAGCAATTAACACGTAGGGACCCATTCTGCCGGGCTGGGAGGAAGCGGGAGGCACGTTATTTAAACAAATTGCCATGTAGCCCGTGATTATCATTAGGATTCATTCAGACCCAGGCATTCAGTAAAGCTTCTGCTCCGCGGCTGGCTCTGTGCTGCCTCTCTATCAGTACCTATTGTTTCATGATCTCGCCATACTCGACGCTTTTTTTATCCCAACCAAGTCTGCCTTGTTTGTGACCCTCCCCACTGACTAAGCCGGAGCACATTAACAATGCAGGGTTTCATTCGGCGCTTTTTCTCGGGTTAGCTGAAAGAGGGATGTCTTCTGCCCTAATTGCAGAGGATCTCTTCAGCTTTGCAATTTCTGCACTGAAGCCTCTTTAGGGGAAGGCGTGGGGCTATACATAAACCCGAGAACTCACTGGCAGGGCAGATAATTGCTCTTTCCCTCCAAGCACGGCAGAGCCCTCCTAAATAGCTCTGCACAGCCAAGCTTCTGCATGGCAGACGGGAACCTCACACGTGGCACAGCAGCCACAGGCTCTCTCCCTCTGCCCCAGCCAGATGGCTTCCCTCTGCTCACAGCAGCACAGCTCAGGTGGGCTATCTAGGACCAGATCTGGCCTTTCCTGGCCATGCTCCACCCAGGGGCAGACCCCATCTGGGGTGTGAAGCTGAGCGAGACAAGGATGTGCTGCCAAGTGTGCCTCTTGCATAGGCACCATCACCACGTGCTTCCTGCTGGGAAGGGAATCACTTCCCTTGCAAGAACAGGGGGCTTGTCACAAATATTTTCAGGTTTTTAATATTTTTTTCCTCCCTCTGTTCTGATCTAGAAGAAAACCAACACCTTTTTTTTTTTTTTTTTTTCTTTAGGAGTACTGACCTGGCTGAAGAGGAATCTTGCTTCCTAGATGCCAGGGGGAGCAGCCTGGTTATCTCCAAGGAACCCCAAACTTTGCATGGTCACTTTCCCCTTGGCACATCTGCCAAGTCCCCAGCGCCCACAGTGTCCTGTGGCAGATCAGAGCTGTAGCACCAGGAATCCATCCCTGCCCAGGCCTCAGCACGCTCAAACCTCCCTTGGCATCTTCCCTCACCCTTTCTCCTCTTCATGAATATCTGTGCCTCCCAGTGTGGGCCGAGCACATCCAGCATCCAGGACCCCACTGCACGGACACGCAGTGTCTGACTGACCATCGCTCCCTTCTCTCCTTCTGCCAGGAGCACATTGCAAAACCACCCGTCCCTTCTGCAGGAAAGTGGCCCCCTCCTCACAAACCTCTGCCTCTCTCCTATGGAAACCTCAAAGCGATGTTTGCAGGAGGAATTTGGAGCATCACTCAGGGTGGATTAATCCAATTGGAACTGGGCTGTGTTTCCCTTTCTGCATGCTGTGTTTCAAAGATGCACCCAGCACAGCATCAAAGCCTCTCCATCCACAACTGAAGGGAAAGTGCATAAAAGTAAAAAGTACATAAAATGCAAAACTACCATAGACAAATACATATTTTGCACATAATGTGTCCATATAAACAAAGTTTATAAAGATAATATAGATATATATATACATGTAGAGAATTTATATATTAAACAGATATTAATACTACATAATGAACACAAATCTGTATTTCTATGCTATATGCATTTATTTACATTTATAAAGATATATTTTAGCTATACAATGTACTTGAGCCACTGGTTTTAGCTCAAATAAGACATTTTCAGGCTAACATTTGTACGTCCTAGAAGAGAAGGCTGTGCCCAGAGGCGGATGCCTGTGGTTCAGGTACTGCAGATGGGGATGGAGAGGGGGTCTCAGAGAAGCTTCAGTACAATGAGCCAGCAAACACAGGCTCAGGGCTTTGCTTTAAATTGCATCTCTTATGTGAGGGGAGAAGGTGCTTCCTCAGCTCACCCCCTTGCTGCTGTCTGAATCTGTTCCTCTGCAGTTTAGTGTAACCCTCTGGTAGCCCAGGCCAGGCCATGACAGGAGGACAACCAGGTTCAGTGGGACAAGAAGCTGTGCTCAGCACAACAAACCATGGCCCAAAGCAGGTCTCCAGCAGCGCCCTGCAGGGCAGCCTTGGCTGGGCTGCAGGTGGCTGGCCCCGATGCCTCTGCTTTCTAGGTGTGACATGCATTGAGGCCATGGCCCAAGTCTGAACCCTCTCCAAGCTTCAGCAGCAGCCTGCACAGGATTTTGAGGTTCACATTTCTGGATTTAGGCTCAGGAGCTGTGGGCTGAGCTAATCATAGCCACTAAATCCCCTTCTAGATCAGGAGCTTGGTGTGGTGCAGCCTAGAAAGTACCTTTGCACTGCAAAGCAACGACTGGCTGCTATGGGACCCTGAAGGGACCTGGCACTGTGCATGGCATGGTGCCTGGAGAAGAGGAGGCTCAGGGGCACCTTATCACTCTCTACAACTGCCTGAAAGGAGGGTGGAGCCAGGTGGGAGTCAGTCTCTTCTCCCAAGCATCTAGTGAAGGGCAAAGAGGAAATGGCCTCAAGTTGCACTGGGGGAGGTTTAGATTGGATACTAGGAAAAATTTCTTTCCTGAAAAGGTTGTCAGGCATTGGAACAGGCTGCCTAGGGAAGTGGTGGAGTTGCCATTCCTGGTATTTAAAAGATGTGCAGATGTGGGAAGTGGGGACATGGTTTAGTGGTGTACTTGGTAGTACTGGATTAACAGTTGATCTTAGAGGCCTTTTCCAAGACAAACAATTCTGTGATTCTATGTTCTCACCTGTGCTAAACCAGCAAAAATGCTGAGCTGTAAGAAGCAAGACTAAATCCAGGTATCTAAGAAGGGTTTTTGTCACTCTTGCTCCAGGAATGACACAAGAGCAGGCTAGAGGCAGTATGTAGAAAAAGCAAAGAAGTTTTATTCCAAAGAACCGCGTGCTTTATATAGAGTGATCCAATACATTCTATTTGATTGGCTAGCTGACAAAAACACCTGTCTCACACACTGTCCTTGAGAAGAGGAGAAAGACAAAGTAGAAAAACACCACCTGCAGATTGTTTATACTAACAAGTTACCACATTCCTACAACTCCCTGAAAATTCTCGCAAGCCGCTGTGAGAAACGCTTGTCGTTTCTCTCTCTCTGTGCCACGGCATCCACAGGTTTGTACCTTCAGTTTGAGCTTTGAGAGGGCAGTGAGCTGTGCCAACCTAACCTTCCTGTCCTAAGGCTGTTCAAGATAGTACAGGCAGATGAAGCCCCTAATAGAGTGAGAGAGGAAAATGTAAGTATTAAAAGAGAAGTGTTTCACAATTTCTGCTTTCTGAAGCATGCAGGCATACTAATAAGGATATCTAAAGTCTGTACTCTGTCCAGAATGGAAAGTCACTAAAAAATACTAACAAACTGTCTTATCATCACCAAATGTTGATTTGCCCACTCCACATTTTCTTATCTTTATCCCTTGTTAATTTTGAAGTTATTTTCCATATTTTATGAAATTTCTGTGCATCATCTGCAACTGAATTTCATAGCAATTAACTCCTCAGGACCTATCAATTGTGTAAGGGAAGCCTGAGAAGTAAGCTCGGGGAATTCCTGAAGATGAACATTGAACTGCTAATGATTAATCATAATATGCACAATAATGAGGGTGGTGATGGCCATTTGAAGACATAAGACAAATGATAGTGTAAATATTCTTCACTCAGCCTTTTTGCTTTTTGTCTTGATACTTGTTTTGCTTCTTGGAATATTAAAATTGAGAAATAATTAACTAACAGTTTAAATTACAACTCCATCAGTGCAAAATAATTGTGTTCCTGCAATTCAGATATGAAAAAGATACAAATAACTTCCTAGCTAGTTATTTTAAAATATTTAAAGTAAAATAGTAAGCAGATATTAAATCAAACACTCCAGTACTGATTGATGCTAGGTTATCCAGGCTCAAAGAGATTTTTGTTCCTTGGATGAAATGAGCACTGCAGTGTGGTGTTGCTGAAATGAGGGCTGGCTACAGTTCCTTTGGCACTACTGATTCCATCTGAGTTTAGCTTTCAGCTTCCCAAATAACTAGTGCAATCTCAGCTCCCACAAGGGATTAACCTGCCACTCCACAGCTCAACATCTTGCTTGGAGCTGGCTCTTAGCATGAAACCCACAGCCCTACACGAGCAGTGATGTTCCTCATACGTGCACAAACCTGTCAGAGCTCACCCAACCCAATGTCTCGGGACCTGGCATGACCCATCACATCATTTCAGGAATCCATGTTTTTCCACAAGACTCCAGCTCTGCCCATCATCTCCCTTTGTAGCAGGCACAGCAGTGCCCTTCGGGGACAGCTGCGTGGCACCTTGCAGCCTACATGACACATCCCAGGCTACCACGTTGGCCCAAAACTGGCTGCCCCAGAGGGTTGGTCCTCTTTCCTGGCACACTGGAGAGGACAAGACAACACTGTAAATCCTTGGGGTGGAGGTTGCCAGCTCTGGGGCAGTGCTCTAGCACATCCAAAGAACTGTGATTGGGACAGGATGGGGGTTTGGCCATGGGAACAAACAAGGCGGCGCAGAGCAGTAGCTGCCACCCCAGCAAGTACTGAGTGTCTGCTGTAAACATCAGTCAGGAATTGCTCCAGGCTCCCTGTGATGGCAGAGGCTTTGGAAACCCTCCTCCAGCTTAAACCAGATTTGCCTTCTTCAGCACAAGCCTAATGGGATTGTAAGCAGTTAAATCTCTGTGACTTTCTCAGACAGTGTAATTTTACACAGCCTTGCCCTCTTCTCCTCCCTTCTATACCTCAGCCTTAAGATCAGACAGTTTTCTTTCATTTCAACTTGGGTTTACTCACAAGAAAACCAATTGCTCTCTAACCAGTTTAAACAATTGTCAAATAACCTGCTGTGACCAGGCAGAGGGAAAAAGTGTGAGGGAAAAATACTCTGCCTTCCCCTGCCAAGTCGCCTTCCAAAGCAGTATCTGCTCCTCCAGCTGATTACAGGTGTCAGGCTGCCTCAGGATCTCTTGGTGATTTTATGGTGATCCATCAAGGAAACACATTACACAACTCTGAGCTGATAGGTTTATCCAGGCAGCTGAGAGATACATGCATGCAGAGATACAGCCCAGGCCATGGCCCCCCTTCTGACAGCAGCATGACTTTGCTGGGGATCTGGGATGGGCTCCATGATCTATGTCCTGCCTGGTGACCTGGGCAGTTGGAGCCATTCCTGTGAGCACTGGGCAGAGGCACAGGAAGAAAACTTGAGAGAAGGAGGTAATGCTTTCTAGGGCAGCATCTGAATAAGGATGTTAATCCCATGTGGAAACCTGAATAAGATCCTTTTCTTTTGGATAAACCACAAGCTCTCAGCTTATTGTAGATAAGAGATAGCATATAGTTACCAAATTAGGGTAAACCGGTGTGATTTTTGTATTCCTTCAGTTTTTGTCACCCAAAGAAGAGGTGCAAACACAGCATAGCTTCTCCTGCTTTCTGTCCCAGCCATGCTGGTGTTTGCTGTGCACCAGAAGCAAGACCTGCTTCCCGGTGTCTTCCCCGAGATTAGCTCAGCTGATTGAAGCATGGCACTAATAACTCCAAGGTTGTGGGCTAGACCCAAGTGATGGGCCTCTCTCTTTTGAGCTGGATCCTCCATGATCCTTGTGGGCCCCTTCCAGCTCAGAATATTCTGTGATTCTGTAGCTCTGTTTGCCGTGTCTGTCCCCAGGAGACCCTCGGGCACTGCGGCAGCGGCGCTGCTGCTTTGGTGTGGAACCCAGCGAGCCTCGCCGCTCCCTTCACCTTTTCATTCTGTGTTGTGCCAAGAGCCACGGAGAATTTTAAGAGGATGACCTGCATCCCTCAGCAATCCTGTTCCAAGGACACTTGTCTTTCAAATAATGGATTTGTGATTCATGGTCCACAATTTTGTGGTTTATGTGTGCTTTTCTGCTGGGTCAAGGGTATTTAAAAAGTCTTTGACCCCGGAGTGTGTGCGTCCGTGTTAAGAGGCTGAAGGTGATGGGTGCAGCCCATACCACCCATGCTCCTCGCTCAAGCAGGCTGGCAGTGGCCAAGAGAGACCATTTAATCTTAAATCTTCCTACTTCCTCCCCAGTTTGAATTAACACCAAAATCAGAGGGGATACTCTTGTGATTTGGCTTAAGTCTGTTTCTGATCTAGGTAAGCTGAGTTGAGATCAGATGTTTTTATGCCAAAGCATGTGATTACTTACATATAGCCCCCATCATTTCAAGGAGAAGTTGGAGAAAGGAATGGTATGCAAGGGAAAAGCAACAATCCAGTAGTGACAAAGCCATTCCTGTATTTCCTGGGGGAAATTGCTATGGGGATCCATCAGAGTGGTCCATAAAAAAACTCACACCAGCCAAACTCACCATGAAGAGACCCAAGTGCAACTAAACTGGCTGCCCATGCCCTTTACAAGGCCTGGTAAATCTAAAGACAAAAGAAGATGTTTGGAAAATTAATTACTTGTTTCCTAATTGGGTTCTTTGCACTTCCCTGTGTTGGATCCCTGCTCCTTGAGAAGCAATTTGTAGGACCAGGGCATGAGTTTGCTGAATCCTGCAAGAAAACCCACTGTAGATGAGAATGGTGAGTGTGTGGGGTCTGCCAAAGTGACAAAAAAAGGATCTCTGCTGTCACCAAGTTCACGGCCGATGAAGGAGCAGAGCAGACACTGTGCCTTCAGAGACAAACTGTAATTAAACCCATGGGGCAGCATTCAGAAAGGGACTGGCACAGCATTACCCATTATTTTGAAGGGTATGTAGGAAAGAAAAGGTGGCAGCCAATTTAGGTCTGAAACGGTCCAACTTGTGGCCCCTGCTTTGTTAGCAACAGGAACTGTGGTTCTTCTCCCCATTTTTTAGCTTCTCACAGGTGAGTTAAAAAGCTGTTCCTTGGGCCATGGGCACAGCTGGCACTTTGAAAAATCACTGCTGCAATAGACTGGTTTGGACCTGTGCTTGTGACAGTTACCCAGGCTGCTGCTGGTGTTTCACGTGCCCATCACTGTGCCACCTTTCATCACCATGGCTGCTGCCCTTTGCAGAGGTCTCCTGCCAATCTGCCACAATTGCAGCCTGGGCAGCAATTAAGGACACTTGATGAGAAGCATCTGCCCTCGAATTCATTGTTTCTTTTCTTGGCATCCTTTTGCCAAACTGAAATATAGATGCTAAATAATACTCATAATAATGAGCGATTTATTACTTTTTTAATGCTATAAGTAACATCCAAAAGCTATCGCTCCAAATGACATGTATATTGTCAAATAAGTCTAAGAGGTGAAATTTTTTTAGCTTCATTTGCTGCCCTGCATTGCATTTCTACTAGATTTTTAAAATGTAATCATGTTTTATCTGGTCCCTACCAATACAGGTTTCTAATGATCTGCATAGAAATCTTAAAGCTTCTGCCTTAACTGTTAAATGTAAATGGAAGATGAAGAGTGAATGGTCTTCTTTCCTCCTCATAATCTGCAGGGATTTTCCCTCCAGCTTTAGGACCCAAATGTATCTCCCAGTGTTTGATACCACTCAAAAATGTAAATGTAATTATTAGCAAACCACCACCAGCACCTAGTGAGAGTCTGAACAGAACCCCAAATATATTATCTACCAAACCAGATATTTACATCTGACTGCATCTCAGTCTTCTGAGATTCTGTAGTAGGCAAAAGATGCTTATTCTGGCACTTTCCCCAAAGCAACCTACCAGGTTTCAGATATTACAGCCATCAGTCAATGCAGGTTGAGCATATTTGCAGCAGAGACCCCCTGCACTGCTGTCATGGCTGTAAGATTAAATTAAAAAGCACAGTTATCTTTTGTAGCCTGGAGCACTGTTACCTCTTCAAACACAAGGAAGCCCTATTCCTTTTACACTGACAAAGCAATGCCAGGAACTCATCAAGTATTCTCTGTGCAGCACTTTAAAAAAATTAAAACCTGTGGCACTGAGATAATTATCTGAGCTCCCATTTATTATGTGGAAGAAATCTGGCAGGAATTTTGGTAGATCTGGCAATGATTTTCTGCCAGGGAAGGAATTCCCCGTAGCCAGCAGGGAGGCTTTCAGTTTCTCATCCACTTGGCCTCCCTCTTGTTTTAATATGAGCTTGCTGAGTGCTGACAAGGGACATGGTGATGTGCAGCTCAGCATTTCACAAAGCGAGCAGCGCTCCCGCCCAGGGGCTGGGGGGAGCACGTGGGTCTGCCAAGGGGGTTTCTGGGGGGACCCACCCAGCATTCCCCCCAAACAGAGTCCCCTGTCACTACCCCTTTTCAAAGGGGATGAAGGAGGCTTGCAGGGTTTTGGGGTTTACTGCTGTTGTTTTCCCTCACTGCTTGTATTTACCTTGGCAGCTGGGGAAATACTGATCCGTGTTGCTGAAGGTTGGCTGGAGGGCTTCTGGTGGTTTCTCACTTAGTAGCTAGCTGAGGGCAGGAAAAACAGCCTGGGAAAAGAAAAAAGACCACCACAAACACCTCTCTCCCTTTTTCTCTTTTCCCATGGATCAGTTCTCTGACCTGATTCTCGACAAGCCTGCCAACCACCCATACTGGCACATGGCAGGGGCCTCGAGAGCAGAACCAGCCCTTGTGCCTGGGCTGGCAGGAGGGATGCCAGCCCAAAAGGCAGCACCCCTCTCCTCACCTAAAACAATTGGTGTAAAATACCCATTTCAGCTAAATTTTAGTAGCCACACCAGGCTGGCTGACACCCAGTTCAACTGAGCCAGATTTTACAACAAGGGCGTTGAATCATCGTAAAACTATCTGCAGACAATTGCTTACAAATGGCTCCCTCCCCTCTCAAATAGTCCACACTCACATTTTTTGCTCCTGCTATGTTGTCATTGTCATGTTTTAGCTTACACAGAGCATTGCCAACACTCATACTGCTTGAGGTTGCACTTTAAATCCACTGTTTGACACAAGCAGTGAAGTAGGAGCTACAGCACTCCTTAATAGTTTCCTTTTGCCCTCTCCTCTCCTCTCCTCTCCTCTCCTCTCA
>VZRH01003384.1:140588-151992 GCA_013397555.1 Urocynchramus pylzowi | reverse complement strand
TCTCCTCTCCTCTCCTCTCCTCTCCTCTCCTCTCCTCCTCCCCTATTATTTTCCTGCCTTTTCTTGCCTCTGCCTGCTGCTTCTTTTGCTTTGAGTTTAATTCTTTGCTTGCTCCTTCCCTTTTCCTTGCACTTCTGAAGAAAGTTTAAAAATCCCTCCTGGGCTTACCCTGAAGACAAAGCCAAACTGAGGACTGGCTTAGCTCCATCCCTGCTGCTGGTAAACAGCAGCTGGTGAATGTGTTTTACCAGTGGGTTGGGTGTCCCTGCCCAGGATGACAGCATCCATTGGTGGATGCTGGAGACAGGAAGGGCAGTCATCTGCAGTGATGTGTCCCATGCCAAGCTTGGAGTTAATGGGCCCCAATCTCCTCCAGCAGGGGCCTGGCAAGTCCAGTGCAGCACCTGGCATTGCCCCATCCTGGCCAGTGAGCCATGAGGCCTCAGTCACCTCATCCAAGTCCCATGGGATGCTTGGGATGCCATTGTTCCAGCTGGCCTGTGAGAGTCAGCGAGGGGCTGAGGACACTTGCCTTTAAGCAAGCTCGCTCGCAGCTGGCGAGATGTCATCGTAGCGAGTAGTTGTCATCACCCGCTCTGCTGGTTGTGATAATAAAAAGAGACAATTTAGAGTTGTACAGCTCCAACTGGGAGTGCTTCCCAGCTGTGTGTGCTTCTCAGCCATGCCACAGCTTTGCTCTGGGTTGAGCAGAGCTTGAAGTGCCTCAGCCTGTGCGACATGAAAAGCTCCTGTCTGGAGCTCTACAGGCTCCTCACTGCTCCCTGCCGTGCTGCTGGGATCTTTTGCTGGGACCCCCATGCAACCCATGTTGGCTTTGTCTTATTGCCACAGCCCTGCACCTGCAAGCCCTGTTATGACAGTCTGCCATGAAAAGTAATAGCCACTAGTGTGAGAATCACCTTCTTTTTCCACCTCTCTTCCTATTCCTGGGCTTCTGCTCTCAGCTTACATTAGAGAACACAACAAAAACATAGAATCATATAATCATTTTTAGAATCATAAAATCATTTAGATCAGAAAAGACCTCTAAGATCATTGAGTCCAATCAGCAGTAAGTTTGAGTGGGTCAAAAAACTCCCCCAAACCCCTATATACTTACCATGGGAAATTTGTCTGCAGAGAAGTCACAGATGTCAGCAGAGAGGATGCTTAGGGGAGGACTCTCCTCTGAAGACCTCCTGTACCTTCTCCTCCCAGCTGGTCAGGGGGGTGAGCTTTCCTTTCCCTTCTGTTTCTCTCCTTTCATTTTTTTACCTTTTCCAAAGAGCAGCTGTTATCTCTGAAGTCAACGCACGTCACAGCTACAGACCCTGTGAATAAAGCTCTGTGTGGGTCCAGCTGTCTCAACATCCTCCACACAACAACCTGGGTGAGAATGCCAGCAGCTGAATACCAGCCAGCAGGTGAGCACCACTGGTAAATAGTGCCCAGCTTCCCAAGGGACCCTCTGCCTGCCAGCTCCTGGCATCCCTGCCTAGGGATCACACAGGAGGCAGGCTCCAGAAGTGATGCAGAGTTGGGCAACCAGGAGAGAAAGTCTATGTGTTACCTGGTGGCCTGCACAGAGAGATTAATCCAGTCACAGTCCTGCAGGAACACCCTCAAAGGACTAAATGAAGGTCCCTCAGAATGGCAGAAAGCCATTCTTTACTCAGAGTGAGTAAAGAAACTTACTGTGTAGTTGATTCTTCCTTCATTGCATTTTATCTTCCAGTACCTAAGGCAGCACCAAAGATGAAAACAGATTTCTGTTCTTAACCAAAACAACTCACAAGGCTTCCCATTTTGATTAACAGCTCCAGTTCAAAGGGTGAACATATGGTCATCCAAAATTAAGCTAGAATATATTTTTCTCCCTCTCCTCTTCCGTGACACCATTCCAGTGGTTCTTCGCTGGGAAGAGTGATGCCTTATGGGTTCCTGGTGCACCTACGCCACATCATTAGAAAGCCATTCAGAGGGGTGAATGCAGATCTGGTTTAAAAAGTGACAATATGAAAATGTCACTCTCTCACTTGACACATCTGACCAAGCAGAGCATATCTTTACATGCACTTGGAAAATTGCTGTTTACTTTCATGACTGAAACGAAACCCTCACCCCCAAGCATGCACTGTTACGCTTAGCTTTATGCATACGTGGCATCTGATTTATTCAGTCAAAATAGCTGTGCACATTGTTATTTTCAGGCTTTGAGAAGCTATTGCCATGGGGACTGAAGATCCAAATAGATCCTGAGATCAGATCACAGGAGGTTTTAAAATAAAATTGCCACTTTTGCCAATAATCATGTGAAACCAGCTTTGATTTGTAAGCACAGAGACTCACCACCTTGGTGACTCCTTACAAATCATAGTTACTGAAATAAGAAGGATATTCTATATTGTTCATAGCAGCCTGGTACCAAATGGATTTTCAGGGTTTAAATATACAGAATGTCTCCTCAAAGGAGAAGGAGATGGCGGTAGCCAGCTCTAGAGGGTTTGTGTTGGTACCATAACCATAACTCCAGCTGAATTTTTTTCCATCAAGGAACACAAAGACAAGATCTTGTTCCAGATTCACATAGAACTGCACTTGCGACTTCTTATCTCAGCAGGGAGACAAGCTATTACACAGAGAGAGACAGAGAGAGAGAGAGAATATGTATATATTAAAAATTATTTATAAAAAAAAATATAAATATATATGTATTAACTCATAGTGGAGCAGAAACTAGAACTTGTTTTGCAGAACAGAAGTCACTGGAATCTGCCTCTACTTCTGTGTAATCTCTGCAGTGAAGCAATCTCAAGCTGTGCTATCAGCTCTGGTAAATGAAGCGATGTCAGGGCAGGTTAATACTTGGATATGAGAACGTGAAAGAAAATCCGCCTTTCCAAGGATGCTGTAATCAGAGCTGCATTAACCAGGGACAGAAACAGCCTGCTCTGCCTGGGTGCAGGGAGGCACTGGTTGCACAACATGCACACAGTGTGCCAAAGCATGTTGTGTTGCTGGGATTAAGAGGGGGGGGTGGGGGGTGGGGGGGAACCAGAAGCCCCCCAGATCCACCTCAGTAAATCTTTGCCTTTTTTGTCATAATTATTGTCATTAAATTGCCTTGGCTTGCACACAAAAAAGTTCTTAGTCTGAGTTAGTGAAATCAGATCAAATCCAAGTGAAGGCTTTGGTGTCACTGCAATTCCACTTTTGAGATACTTCTGTCTTTTTTCTGCAGTGCAGATGTAAGTCCTTCAGCTCTCAGCAATGGTGTTTACGGGAAAGAGCGTATTGCTAACATGTACCAAAATCTGAAGCAGGCCATCATTCTTTGTGATGGTGTGGTGGGTTGACCCTGGCTGGACCCCCAGTGCCCACCAAGTCACTTTATTACCCTTCTCAGCAGGATATGGGGAGAAAAACAGGACAAATGCTCATGAGTTGAATTAAGGACAGGGAGGGATCATTCACCAATTACTGTTGTGGGTAAACCAGACTCAACTCAGAGAAATTAATTTATTGCAAATCAAATCAGAGCAGAGTAATGAGAAATAAAACCAAATCTTTAAACACCTTCCCCCCTGCCCTTGTCCATTGGGTCCATCTTGGAGCTGGCTGGCATTGGCTCTGTAGGGCACGGCAGAAGCTTCTGGCAGCTTCTCACAGAAGCCACTCCTGTAGCCCCTCTGCTGCCAAAATCTTGTCATGGAAGCCCAGCACAGGTGGTAATGTACTGGCTCTTCACATCTGTGCTAGCTAAACTCCACTGACTATGGTTGATCAAACTACTCTCTCCTATCCCCGTGTTAGCTATCGTGTATCACTCATCATCTCTTCAAAGCATCAGTGTCCCAGCACCGTGGTGTTTAGGAAGCTGTCAGTATGGCTTCTCATTATCATTCTGGAGCTGATGAAGGTCACCCCACCCACAGAGCTCCAGACCTGCAGTTAGGCTATTTCAGAAGGAATCCTTCAGTGCCACCAAATCAGAGGCTACGAGAGAAAAAACATCCTTTTCCCTTTTGCTGCCAAAATACAAGACTTTGTCTGATATGCAGGGCCAAGACTTGGACTTGTTGATACTTGTGGGTCTGTTCCAACTTAGAATATTCCATGGTTCTATGAAACTTCTCATTGCTTGGGGTTGTCAGCATAAGGGAGTTGTTTGCAAGTTGAGATCTAACCTCACAGCACTCCAGAGACTTTATGTGTTCACTAAAATGAGGCTGTCCTGTCTGGATCCTCTTTGAGAGACCAGCCAGAGCCAACCAGGGCTCCCCTGTGTTTAATGGTCGAACTGAAGCCCTGAGGTGGGTGTGCAGGCTGGTTTGCAGAAGCTTCAGTAGTTCTGGGGAGGACAGGCCATAGGCATGTGTTCTGCCTGCTGTCAAGAGTGGGCTGTGTCAACAGAGCTGCCATCCCTGCTGAACTTCACCAACACCAGGCCTGGGCAGCACACCCAGCTCTGAGCTGTCCATCTTGTGCACACACTGTGACCGCACAGACACGTGCAACACCAGCACCCTGCTACACGTGATGCTGACAGTTGTCTCCATGATCCCAGTGGCCACCTCCTCATAGATGGAGAGCAGTAACCTTCATCTGGCCCACGACTCTTGCAGGATGGAGTACAGGGGCTTTGGGTAGCTGATGTGAGTCCCACAGCTCCCAAGACAGGCTTTCCCACAACCACTGTGACATTCTCCACTTGCCACAGTTTCCACAGCTTGCATGAAGACTTTGAGAAGTCCTTCTGCCTAGAAGATGCGGCGACACAGGGAATAGGAAGAGAGATGTCAAAAGATAGTGGTTCTCACACTGGTGGCCATCATGTCTCATGGGAGAACATCATAGCAGGGCTTGCAGGTGAAAGGCCATGACAGTAAGGCAAAACTCCCAATTATGCCAATTGAATTATCCGCTTTGAAATATAAATTAAGAGTTATCCTGCGGACAGTCACTCCCAGGTCCTCAGGGACCTTTCCTGTAAATTGCATTCTTTTAATATCTCCTTCAGCTACAACATTGCCTGTGCCAGAGATTTCCTGGCCCTTTTTGGCTCTGGAACTGGGCTTCAACCAGTGCATTTCCGGGCTGCCTGTGCCAAAGGCTCTGGGCCATGGGGAAGACCGCCCAGAGCCATTTCTACAAAATGTTTTTTATAGAAAAAACACTAGCCCATCAGGCTTTGCTGTTTGTGGCACAGCCCAGCCCAGCCTCCTGAGCACCTGCATCTCAAGGCCAAAGCCAAGAGGGTGGTGGATCCATGGTTCTGCAAACAGTATCTCAGAAGCCCTGCTTGGATCCTCTGGGCAGGATGACATTCTGGCTCCTGATCATCATCTAATTAAATTTGGAAAAGCTGGTGTGAATACCCGTGACCCGTCAAGTTTCAGTGGCTGCCTGGAGCTCAGACATCCAGAGAAGGGATGTCTTCAGCTCTAGGTGGGTGCCCAGGCCCTCAG
The DNA here is from genome assembly GCA_013397555.1 of Urocynchramus pylzowi. Lineage (NCBI taxonomy): Eukaryota > Metazoa > Chordata > Aves > Passeriformes > Fringillidae > Urocynchramus > Urocynchramus pylzowi. The sequence goes on along the minus strand of VZRH01003384.1, from coordinate 146,524 downwards.
CACATCCCCCTCCTCCTGGGGCTTGGGCTGCCTGGGCCCAGGGCCAGCTTTGACAGTGCAGCTGCCTGGCCTTGAATCAAAGAGCTGTTTGAGAACAAGCTGTGAGGAGCCTTGGCAAAGACTCACTCCCCTTATCTCAGGCACTGTTTTTACGTAGGGCTTTTGCCCTTGGTTTCTGCCCCAGCTACGTTGCAGCTATCCCTGCACTGGCCATATAACTCCCTGGTCTGGACCCAGACATGACCCGGGACCTGCCTCAGCTCTTCTTGCTTGGGTACCATAGCAGAAGATCCTTGCCCATGAAGCCCCTATCTCATGCCCACTTTGCTGTCACCCCCAACAGCAGCTCACCAGCTCTTTTGTGGAACTGCCCAAAAACAGGGAACAACAGAAGATGAGGAAATATTGCAGACTCTGGGATTTCCTCTCAGAATAGCAGAGAAGGAAAGCGATGCTCTGAAGCAGAAGGAGCAGAACCTATTCTCCCAGTTAAAGCATGGACAAAGATGCTGAGACAGCAACTTGGCTCAGACGGAACACAGAGAACCTATGAATAACCAGAGGTTTTACAGTTCCTCCTTCATTAACAATGTTCCCCAGATTCTGAAGATGCTAGCAGACTATCCAGCTGCTCCCTCAATGCTTCTGATCCTTGTCTGCAGATAATGAGGCATTTGTTAATCCTGACCCTGGGCTGTTCACTGGTTCTCCCAAAGCCAGCCTCATGCCAGCTCCCTCACCAGCTCTTTGTGTTGCCCCCAGAAGTGACTTCTTCCAGCAGAAAGGGCAGCTCTGCGGGACTGGTCCTGGCACAGAGATACTGAGGAGGGCCCTCATTTCCCTGAGCCCTTCACCAGTGTGCACAGCTCCTGGGAGCCCCCTGGAGCTGCTTGTTTTTGCAAGGTGCCATTGACCGTGCTGCCCAGGGGTAGCAGATAAGGTGCTCTGCTGCAGAGAAGTACTTCAGACTGCCAGGTCTGCTGAGACACTGTTGAAACACTGGGAAACAACATCAGAGAGCCAAGTTGATGAGATGTACACTCCACTGCAGCCAGAGAGTGTTTCCTTGTGGGCATCATCCAAACCTATGGCTGCAGTTTTCTTCCAAAAAAGCAGCTGTTTTCACCCCAGTCTGGCACAAGGTAAGCTGCCTCCAGGGTGGGTGACCAGAGAAGGGACAAAGCAGCAACAGGACAACCAGGTGACACCCATAACCACCTGCTTTGGAACTGGAGGACCACACTGTAGTCTGGGATTATTTGGTATCAAATTCACACTGACATGGTTCACTGAGCACTAATTATCTGCTGTGAATATGAGAACTATTGTGGGTCAGACCAAAAGCATGTCTGAATAAGAATTCAGTAAGACTGTTGCACCTCCAACAGTCACCAGTAAACGGATGTGTTAAGAAAAGCATAAGAACAAGGAAAAAAGTGATGCTCCCCACAGCACTTTCCCAGTGTTTCAACTGTTTTCAGCCTAGGGATTTCCTGACCTGGGGGTTGTGGATCTTTCTACACAGCAGCTTACCGTGGGCTTCTCTTCAGTGGATCTATCTCATGTCTCCTGGAGCATTACCTCTTAGCTCACATGCATTTGTTGGCAGCCTTTGACAAACCTGGAGTGTCTACCAGGATTTAGCTCACTGTCATTACTAAGCCACAATTGTAGTGAGGTAAGAACATAACTCTTTTCCTATGAAGACAATTTTTTTTTTACCTCAGTGATGGCAAGAACTGCAAGCACACATTAATGGTCTCACCAAAACAATACATGTACCTTGAGGGAAAATGAGTGTCAAAGGCATTGCTTTCATTTACTTCATGTGTTACTCATCACTTTTTGTAAGAGAGCAACACCCAAAATGCTGCTCAGCCAGCTGCTGGAGAGCTGTACGTATGGCAGGACAGCCCCAGAGGATCTGGGCAGGGACCCCAGCTGTGCAGGGCTCTGAGCCTGCACCAGTCACACTGTCTCTAGAGGTACTAGAAGGCAAGGCATGAAAGTTAACATCTGCTGAGAGCTAGAGAGCACATGAACAGTGCAGATTTTGTAGGGCAAAAAGGCTTTCTCTCGCTCTGCCGTGCCAGTGGTCACATGTGGTGACAGCTGTCGTGCATCCCAGGTCAGAGGTGCTTGGGTATCCCTTTTTGAGGTGGGCAAGCAAGGCACGAGACCCATGGGTGCTTTATGGAGCAGCTTAAACTTCTGTAGCAATCCTTGAACCTTCCTGTGATTACAAGTTGCACAATTTTACAGACTGTTCTTGACATGTGGTTTGTAGCCAAGTGAGCAGCAGTGTTTCAAGATGACCCCACCTTGCCAGCCATCCTGCTCCTCTGCTGGGGAGGCATCCATACCTCCTCCACCCTAAGGTCTTGGCTTCAGCTGCTCATGGCTGTGAACAGAGACTGAGGAGCTGACACGTTTTATTTGTCTCTCCTGCCTCACCTTCTAATATCCATTAGCAGGGTGGGACTGCATCTTAAAGCAGGGCACCTAAACCTCCCCAATCCTTCTTGGAGGGATTGCCAGCAAGGACATGACTCAGGTTCATTACAATTTTTTTTACATGCTGGTTTTCTTGCAGCTCTATTGACTGGTGGATACAGACAAAATCGCTGACTGCAAAAGAACAAGTGACTGGCAACCACAGGGTGAGTGGCCTCTGACTGACACTGCAGGTGGACTGCTGAGCTGACCACGTGCTCTTCCCAAAATATATCAATATTCATTGGGCTGATCCAGTTTTGCTGGAGCCAACAGGTCATCCCAGAAACAAGCCCTACTCAACTTTGTCCAGTAATGGGACATCTGAAAAGTTCTTATTGCCCCTATCTTTGAATTATGAAAGATCTTTCCTCCTCATAGCTCTTCAAGCTACAGAGTTTATGTTGTCAGGGCACTGGAGGCACCCACAGACCCTGGTGGCCCTAACCACCCTCTTTTGCTCCCCTTCACCCTTTCCCATCATCCAGCCAGGACATCCAGTGCCCACATTTGGGCCAGGGCTGCAATGGAGCTGGAGACTGGCACCACTGCAGCATCACTGGGGCAAGGGATGGAAATGGAGCAGGTATGGAAATGGGGAGGCTGCTCAGGGTCAGTGAATCCTTTAGGTGTGCTCATGGCCCTGACACATATCTTGCAGGCCTTGGCAACATGAACACATTGATATGAAACTCGTGGTGCTGAAGAACAGCCACCCAGACCCACATGGCTTGTTCTGTTTTTAAAGTAGCAAAGGACTCATTCCTTATATTTTAGTAGTGTCTGTTAATTACAGTGCCAAATAGTAGTATTTGGTTAACTGCATCAAAATGTTTTCTCTGATGCAACTTCAATTAGCAAATCAAGAGCTCCACCACAAAGCTTTATTCAGGCAGTGAAGACAAGCAAACTTCCATGTAGCTCTGTCAGAGAGGTGTTCAATTCCTGAATGTCTACCAGGACTAATGAAATGCTCTATAGAAACTCTGAAGGGCTTATATCAAGGAAGAAATGGGAAAGAAAAAAACAGTGAATTTATGAATCCTATCTAGTGGAATGGGTATAGATTTATGGATTGGTAGATTGAGTTATCCCAGCCTGGAGACATTTGATATTTAGTTGCAAGTTTTCCTTTTACCTCTCAGTTTACACTGAGTGGTGCTGAACAATAATCTTTTGTTCAGGGTAAATGTGACCAGTTCCTCCAGAGGAGAACAGATCCTGCCTAGCAGGGATCATATCAGCATTGCTCTGCTGTCCTACCAGGCCTGAGACAGCCACGGCTGGCAGCTACAGCCACCTTCCTGGGGGGGGTAAAACAAAGTTCTCAGCTGCTGAACCTGCTTCAGGAGCTCTCCTGAAGACAGCTGGACAGCTGGAGCCAATTTTCCTTCAAAGGTGCAAGTGACAAAGCCTAGAAGCCAGCTCTGACAAACGCTGGCCACATTGGTTGTGCCTTTTTGGCTTTGCCTGCCTCTGACTCCTCCTTCTCCTCCACTCCTAGTAACAATGGTGCAGCACGCTCGGATAAAGCTGTTGGGAAAAGGCAGGGAGGAAAGTGTATTGGGAGTCAAAACTACTTGGAAACGAGAGAGAGAGAAATGCTGTATTGATCTGGGAGATAAGAACGTTTGGCACGCAGCTCAATGATGGTGAGGAAGAGCATTCATCTTCCAGATTTTCACTCATCTCCATCAGGCTGCAAGCCTTGTTTTGCCAGAGCTGTGAGGTACAAGTTACAGCCACTTGAAGGATCCAAAGAGGGGTTGGGAGAAGGCAAATAAAAAGCTGAGCTGTCAATTAGAGACCTCTGAAAGAGGTCTGTGAAAAATTTATATACAGCTATAAGGATCTGTTGCAGAACCTGACGTGGTGTAAGATGAGCTAAATTAGAACGTTACATGTTTTCATTATTTTGGGGTTTTGGTTTTGTTGGATAATAGTCTGCCCTACACAAGGTGTTAGATCACTGCTTACCACTGTCTACAACTACACCACCCACATGCATCCTCTTTCCCACCATGAAAATTCCAGGTGTGACTTCAGGGCACTGTGTTTGACCCAAACTGCTGTGCCCAGGCTACCATCAATCTGGAGGTGCTGGGTCTGTCTGCAGTCTGTCCAAACACTCCCTGAGCTGCACGTGGGGAGTCGTGCTGCAATAATTTTGACAGTTTGGGGACAATTTTTTGGGCTGGCAGAGCCCCTTCGTGCCTTGCATTACAGTAGGTATGGGGCTCCAGCTGCCACGTGCATGTGTGCTATGAAGGGCATGTTGGCAAAGCAATGGATTTGCTTCTTCCAGGCAGGGCTTGCTTGAATGGCAGACCCAGCAAAGGGGACTCAAAGCTTCCCGAAACACCTGGATTTCCTAGGTGCTTGCTGTGCAGCATTTCCCAGAGTGCATGCAGCGATGTTAGTGCAGTCATGAGGAGCAGAGGGAGGTGCCGAGCAGACCCAGGACACAGCCTTGACTGGCAGAGGTGCCTGAGGCCGCTTTGTGCACGAGCTGTGCCAGTGGGGACACTCCAGAGTGCATTGGGGGGACAAACCCACAGCTAACAACACCAGTGGAATCCTGGGATGCATTAGGAAGAGCACTGCCAGCAGGTCGAAGGAGGTGATCCTGCCCATCTACTCAGCCCTGCTGAGGCCACATCTGGAGTGCTGTGTCCAGTTCTGGGCTCCTCAGCACAAGAGAGGCAGGGAGCTCCTGGAGCAGGTCTGGTGGAGAGCTACAAAGATGATTAAGGGATTGGAGCATCTCTCTTGTGAGGAAAGGCTGAGGGAGCTGGGCCTGTCCAGCCCTGAGAAGAGGTGACTGAGAGATCTCATCGATGTCTATGAGTAAGTGAAGGGAGGGTGCCAAGAGGATGGAGCCAGGCTCTGCTTGGTGGTGCCGAGCAATAGGAAAGGAGGCAGTGGGCAGAAACTGATGCCCAGGAAGCTCCACCTGAACATGAGAAAAAACTTCTTTACTGTGTGAGTGACCACACACTGGAACAATCTGCCCGGAGTGGAGACTGTGGAGNAGCCAGGCTCTGCTTGGTGGTGCCGAGCAATAGGAAAGGAGGCAGTGGGCAGAAACTGATGCCCAGGAAGCTCCACCTGAACATGAGAAAAAACTTCTTTACTGTGTGAGTGACCACACACTGGAACAGTCTGTCCGGAGTGGAGACTGTGGAGTCTCCTTTACTGGGGATATCACGAACCATTTGGACACGATCCTGTGCCACGTGCTATCGGCTCGCCCCGTTTGAGCAGGGAGATCGGACCGGACGTCCCAGTGCAGTCCCTCCAGTTCTGCCATTCTGTGTGCACAGTACCGCTAGGCCCTCCCTGTCGGAGGCCCGGCGTCGAGCCGGAGCCCCGCGGCCAGGCCGCCGCTCCACGTGCGGGGCCGCCGCCCGCGGGCACTACACGCCCCAGAATGCCCCGCGGGG
>VZRH01003384.1:81040-140185 GCA_013397555.1 Urocynchramus pylzowi | reverse complement strand
TCCCTACACGCCGCTCTCCGATCTCGGATGGGGCCTCGGACAATGGTGCCGGCCGCCTTTTGTGCCGCCCCCCGGGGCGGTGGCGGCCCTTCCGCCGGGGCTCGGGGCTGCCCTGCCCTCGCCCCGCGGTGCCGCTGCCGCGCACGGAGGCCTGTGCTGGTGCCGGGGACCGCTCCCACGCTCTGGTGAGCCCGGTTACAGTGTGCTGTGCCGGCCCGTTTTGTTCCTTGTCCTACCGGGTATCACCCCCTTTTTTCGCTGCAATTTTAATGTTTTATTTTCAAATGCTGGTAGGCACATCGGTAATGGTTTGCTGGGCGTCCGAGTCTGTATGGGGAAGGAGTGCGGTGCTCGGTAAGGCTAATGGGGTAGTAGTGCATTCCCCCGAATTTGAGAGTTTCAGGCTTACTGGGAGCTTATTCCCTAGAGATGTTCCAGAGGTCTTCGAATCTGCGTGTCGTTATCGGACGCATCTTCAGTTCTACTCGCAATTGAAAGAGGAAATCCCAAATCTCGTGTTTAAGTTTCTGTAATAGGAAAGGAAGGGGGAGGGAGCTCTGAAATCAGGCTAGGATTGAAATCGGCTTAGGATTCGCTAGAGTGAAAACCTAAATGTGTGTCAGATTACTTTGACTTCACCTGAGGGTGTTTTCCATGCTTCTGTTGATTTTATCTCTTAACTTTTATAATCAGTAGACTGGAATTTTAGTCCTCTGAAAGCACATTTGGTATTTTAGCAGAATTCACACTTCTGCTGCTATTGTTTGGGTGGAGACAATTTTATGCAGGTCAGGCTTAGCAGCATCAGTGTCTTTAAGATGACATTCACAGTGTAAAGTAATCTTTAATTTTTATTTAAGTCTGCAACAGTGAATCTTTCCTGCAGAAAATCTTGCATGTAAAGAGTATGATAACTTCAACACTTTGGCTAACATTAGTAAATGTTAGAAAGTAACTAAAAATTACCCATCCTTCTGTTTAGCAGTAGCTTCTCAGGGTAAGGAGGGGGCGTGGTGCATTTCTTTTTCCCCTTCTCATGCAGTGAGGCTCTTCCTGCTGCTCCTCATTCATTTTGTCCTTGTCTCATCTCTCCGTATTGGTTACCGCCTTTGTTGCTGCTTTCTCAGTCGCTGGCCTGAATCCATCAGAGCTCTAAACAGGGAAAGGTTAGGTATGTTCATGCCTGGTGTGAACTGATCTGTCATCCACGCTTGCTTATGTTATAGCGTGCCCAAGACTAGGGGAATTGAATATCTGCCTCCATGGGGAGGAAGGAGGGAATGGACTGCCTAAGCTTTGCTGGGATTACTTCTGCCAGACCAGCTAAGGTAGCTTAGCTCTCATTTCCCCCTGAAGGGGCGTAATTATTTTGGAGTGGTGTGTTTGCTCTTATGGAGAAGTGTATCCCTAGGGTTGTCTTCCAGTGTGCTGACTGATTTCCTTTCTGTGGCCGAGCCTACGACTGGTGCAGAGCTCCAGTAATGGTACCGTAGCTAAAGCTGTCATATCTGCTTTTGAAAAGGGTTAAAATCTAGGTAATGTATTTCTTTTGCACTGACAAGTAGATAAAATGCAGAGGTATTTTAAAGTTGTATACCCATGGAGATATGCTAAAATGAAATTTAGGTTCATTTAAAGGACTTTTAAAGATGGGAAATGTTTCAGTGTCTTTCAAAACAACTTAATTTGTATTAAATGTCTGAGATTTTCTACTAAACCTCCTTTTTGACTCTCTTCTGATCAGGGTATTTAAAAGTTCGTGTTGGAAGTACCCTTCTGGGGTAAACTTACACTAACTTAGTAAAGCAATGTAAGTTAAGTTTAGAGTGGAGAATGAATGAGCACAGCAGAGCTATATAATTGCCATTAGTTACTGTGCCTCTCTTGAGGATCTGGTACACAGACTGACCTGCTGATTGCACAGATTGTCTCTGTGTAGTGAAAGTTATTGGCTCTTCACAAAGTGTTTGTTTTCTAAATCAAATATATCTAATTCCCCTCTGTCAGCAATTAAATGCACTTGGTTTGCTCCCTGTACTGTAATAAAGCATTTGACATAGAGATCCTGCCTCCAATTTTCTGTACTCAGCTTTGGAAATCAGGAGGCATCAGTGCTTTCATTGGCATTGATCTACATCTTCTCATTTTGTCAAATTCCACCAAAGAGAAACGAAGTCTTTAGAATGATGGCATAATAAATCATGGTCTGATATCTAGTTTATATCCTCTGGAAAATTTAAAATATTCAAAGCTGTACAGTCTCAGCTTCAGTTTGAAAACAGTGGCACTTGAGTTACCTTCTGCCTGGAAACAGTCATTGCCTGTGAACACATCAGGCTTGAGCACATTCTTTAGTAATCTTCCTTTGACTGCTATTAAATACTTGAGAGTTACTATTGATCCCCTCTGGGTACAGACAGTTCTGGCAGACCAAGATACTTACTCCTTTAATTTGTACTTAACTCATATTTTATTACTGGGTTCACTGGGACATATAATTCTCTTTGCTTTTTCTCAATGCAACTTTAAGGGAAACAAAAGATGAGTAAGTACTTTTGGATTTTGCTATGTACCCCATGCAGCTTCTCACTGTGATTTTCTAAGAGCAAAGGAACAGACCTGTTGAGCAGAAATCAAAGGTTCTGAATCTTTCACCTGTACAGGTTCATTCTCCTTTTTCTAGTTTTAAGTTTGGGTGGAAGTTCTATACCTCTTTGTTGTATTCCTCTTTTAGGGAGGTAAAGTTGTTGATACTGAACTGGAATTTTGATTTTGGGGTATTAATATTCAAAAAAATATTTAGCCCTCAAAAGGGATAATAGCAGTATCAAATGCCACAAATTAAGTGCTCTTCACTTAATGTGAGTTTCTGTTCTTCCTTTAATTAGTGAGATTTTTCTATTTTTATAGGTACTGACATGTGATTAGCAGCAGACAAAGTTAACCTCAACCTGCAGAGCTGATCAATAAGGAGCCAAGACACTCATGGCTTCATCTGGACAAACAGCTGCCGGTTATCTCTCACAGCCTTCTGAATTCTGTGTTCTCCTGAGATGTGAAAGAGGTTTTTGAATTGTTACACATAAAATGAGTAGGCTTTCCTGTGTTGATTATGGACATGAGTCTTATAAGTCTCAGTGATGTTTTTTTCTCTAAATATCCACTAATTATTCCAGTACAGTTGAGGCTTCACAGGACAGAATTAAACAGTAGCAATCACTTAATTTGTGACACTCATTGTAACTGTGTTTATTTGTTTATATTGGTATCTAAGCTAGCCTAGCTTTTAGAAAACCTAATTTGAACCTTCTGATTTTTACGGTTCTTCAGCTTCATTCTTTGCTTGGTAACATCCTTCCTATCATTATTTACTCCTTCAATGTTTTAGATTAGAAATGTTGCTTAATCTCTATTACAGTAGCAGGCACCCATTTGTTGACTCACAATTCTGATGTTTAAGGTGATGGATCAAACAATCGGCCCATTTCTTTCTGTCAGGATTAGTCAGCATTCCTGACTAAAACTGAGGAATAAGTCTTGATGAGCAGAGGTGTTATAATTTGTAGGGCTGTCTGCATGACTTGCTGGTGTTTTTTGTGTGTGATATAATGAGACTGTGTGGTCATGTAATTAGCAAAGTGCATACTAAATTAAAACTCTATGTGCACTCATTTAAAAGAAAACCAATGAGAGAAAGAAACCTAAAACCTAGAAAGGAGTTAGCATATTGTAAACTGAATAACTTTATGTAAAAGCACTTCAATGACTGGGATTAAAATTTCCTTTTTGTATACTTGTCATACCCCTCGTCATAAGTCAAAAGAAGTCCTTGTTCTTCTGTTGGTTAGGCTGTAGGATTATCCTTCTGAGATTTGTTGAGGGCCATTTACCAAAAGGAAATATAGCCACTCTGTCATCTTTCACCTACTCCTGCTCTATTTGATTTTTAGTTTCTGAAGTCCTGGTCACTGATGTCTTTTTCCCAGTTACAGGCAGTTGTGTGATCTTTAAGTCTGTCAGCTTTGGGATCAGGAACTTTGACGGATACATTTTTATTCTGTACCTTCAGCATTCTCACCCCAAATGAGGCAGAGAAAGAAAGTGGGCTTAGCCCAGATCTCTGTCATCAGCTCTGGCAGATTCAGTGTATTTACTGCTCCTGCCTTGCTAACAGCGAGGATCTAGCTTGTGATGATGCTTGAATTCAGTCCCATTTTTCTATCATGCTGCCATCAGTTTTTGGGAGCAGGGGAAGGTTGTTCTGGGGAGGCCAAATCTGTGCAGTCTCTGTGCGTCTGGGAAAAGGTACAGGTTGGCTTAAAGCAGTGTTCCTATCAAGTGTCAAAGGCTTTTTGCAGTGGAGGTTCCATACCTGCACAGTGTTAGCAAATGAGTGGACATGCTGCTGCCAGCTCATTTCTGGGTGCTGTTCTGTGCCCTGATTTTTTGCTGTCTCCCCATATTCCCCTCCAAGGCTTCATGAAACAAGTAGCAGTCCCAGGAATCCTGTTATTTCCAGCTACTTTGTACCAATGCAGTTTCTTTCAAAATTTCACAGTACAGATTGGTCAGCTCTCTGCGTTTCACTTTGGCACAGGAAAGGATAAGAGGGGAATAGGGATTTAACAGCTGGTTTAGGTGGATTTAAGGTGCTATGGACCTGCTGTAAGGCTCACTGGTTTGTTGAGTCTCAGTAGGTAAAGTGAAAACCCAGGTGTCAGGTAACTTCCTCTTGGGAACTAGATGTAATACAAGATCTAGTACTCACATGCAGAGTTTTTTTAACTCCAGCTGCTTCTTTATTACCCTTTAAACCCAGTATATGTACTCTTGGGAGAATAAAAGCGTACATGTTTGTACCTTGGAAAGAATTACATGGGTAGGAAGTAAGGCACTGGTGTGGGAAGCCTCTTTGGTTGCTATTGCTGCAGAATTTTCCAAGCTTTAGTCTGCAAGTAAATAGTTCAACACTGTGAAATGTTCGTGACTCTTGGCAGAAAGCAAGCACCTAATAAGTCCATTTAGATGTACTGTGTAGTGTTTTCCTTGAGGTTCAAAATCAGTTGAATGCATTGCATTTTAAAAGATGTAAATGCATGGATACGTTAGGAAATCATAGTTTATTTCCAAAATACCTGTGGAGAATGCAGTTTGGAGATGGTATCTTGTGATGAACATAATCTTCATAAGCTGATTGGGATCTGTGCTTGCTGTATTGAGGCCCAATTATTGCTGTTTGCTGTTGTGATATACCAAGCCTCTGGTAATCTTCCTGTAATTACAGAATTTGTTTTTCTTCGTTCTTGTGTATTTCTGACACTATAGCAGTGGCACTGGTATCTCTAAAGCTTCCTTTATGAAAGGATTGATTTTTAATTTGTGGATATTGAAGTCTGGTCACAGCTGGTAGCAGTGTAACAGGCAGACTAGTTTTAAAGGGCTCTTTAACTGTTTTTTACATAAGTTCTTTGAGGCTTTTATAATTGGACAGTTCCACCACATATCTAAGCAGGATGCTTTGTCCTTTAAAACTGTGTTATATGAAAAGATAGCAATGAGGAAGATGCAGCAGCTACAAGTAACTGATCAGATTTGTGTTTGTTGTGGGATTAGAAGTGGAATGAGGCATCTCATTTATAACAGGCTAGAGGAAGCAATGAACCAGTAAATAATAGGTTGTGTCATCAAGTAGTAAAGACAAATTATCAACTGACCTGATTTGAAAAAGAAGTCCAAAACCTGTATCTCTTCCAATAATAGAGTCTGTCAGTTGTTTCCAAAATACCTGCTGTGGGAAGCTCTGGTACTGAATTGACGTTCCTGCTTACTAATATACTAGCAGAAACTGGGCTTTGTATTCCATTTCACAAAATTTGATGTGGGTAATCAAAAGCACTGGTATCTTCCAAAAGGTTAGTCCTGCATCAGAACTGTCTGTGCCTTGGAGTGAACTAGTTGCAAAGCTCTTCATGTTTCTTTAATTTTCTGCTCCCTTAGCTTCCTGAGCCAGCCCTTCACATCTGGAGAAGACCAGTGGTGGCTCAAAGAGGTCAGTGTGAAGGGGAGAAGGTATATCTTGTCTAGTGGTATTTAACTGTTGGATTGTTATCCCTTCACAATCAGATTAATACCACTAAATCTGCTGGGGAGGCTCCTCTGGGTCACCTGATACTTGTCTCCTTTCTCAGGCTAAGCAAATGTTGCAGTCAGCTTTGAACTTGATTTTGTGTGTATTTTAAAAGTACAGCAAGTACAAAATAGGAATATATAATGTACTAGTGTCTGCAGAACAGGAGACAAATTTGTATCTTCTTCATTGAAACACCTGTTACTGAATTACTCATTTCCCTCATACTCTGTCATGTCTCATCAGCTGAGGACTTCTTCTTGAGCATTTTTAACCTTTGTTGTTGTCAGATTCAGTAACAGGTGGACTTTGGAGGTGGTGATAGAGAAAGTGATTTGCAAAATCAGTTTGGAGAAACAGCTTCCTTTCAAGACTTGTAAGCCTTGATGGAGATGTGTTTTATTGAGTGTTCAAGCCCCACTGCAAACTTGCTGCTGTGGAACATAGAGCTCATCCGTATGAGGAGAAGGTGGTCAGTCACACAGGGTGCTAGCATACCTTGTGCCCAGGTTTTCAGAGGTGCAGTAGGGGTTCCTGACCAGGTAGGAACAGGTGCAGTGTCAGATTTCAGGTTTGCAGTCCTTAGAGTGCCAGTCCTTGCCTTTTCTTAGTCAGCTGCAGTGTAAGTCAGAAGGTTGATGAAATTCTGTGGAGGGATGTTGTGTCTTGCTGAGGTAACTGAAGTCACCCTAACCAGCAGATACTCTTTGCATGCAGCTTTTTGGCATCAGGGCCTCTCGCTTCTTTCTGTGCACATGTAATGTTAGGTGCAAAGTCAGTGGTAGTGATTTCTCTGCAATAAAAATCTGACTCTCAGCCAGATACAGAAGGCTTTCCACATCAGGAGAGGGTCCTGAAATAAGAGCCCTGCTGCAATTCATCAGGATCCTGTTAACCACTGTTTGCCAGGTGTGCAAGAAGAATCTGTACTGTTCATAGCACTGATCAAACAGCATTGAGGAGCAACCTTCCAGACAAGAAGAGGCATTAAAGCAGCACTGACATGTGCAATCAGTGTGACAGCATCTTTTTTTTTAATGGAAGGATGTATAAATTGGTATTTTAAGAAACTGAAGGAATCCTCAAGGAGAGCGGTAAGATACCCAGAATGTTCAAGTAGTGTAAGCACACTGATTCTATGTTTCTGTCATATTAAAAAGTGAGGTAGAAGCATCTAGAATTCAGGATACTGAAATGATTAAATCAAAAGGGCAGCTCACAAGGTCCATAAGATTGTGGCGTGTTGCTAGAGTGTATTTTCTAATTCCTAATGCTCCATCTTCTTCCTGCATTGTCAGCTGGGTTTGTTGTTTTTTCTTGCATCTTGAGCAGAATGATCTCTTCGTAGGTTTAATTAGGCAGCTAGCACATGTTTAATCTTTTTTTTTTTTTTTTTGCCTTTTGATTGTATCTTTCAAGAAACAGCAAAGAAAATCTGATTTCATTTGAGCCATGTAATATTATACCAAAAAAGTCTGCTGTAGTTGAATATAGCCTAGCTCTCTAGGGACTTGATTTATTTTTTTTTTTTTCATGGCACCCTGTGAATGTATGCAAATTGCAATTATTTTCCCATTTTATAGATGGAATTACAAAACTCTTTTCCCCGCTTCACAGGGAGGTGTTTATAAATATATCATGGATTCACAGAATGATAATCTGAGTTACTTTGGTATTATAGTTGAAGACTGTTTAGGTATCTGAAAAGGGAGTGTCTTTATTCAAATACAGATTGCACAAGAAGGTATCTGGCTAGTATTTAGCCTTGTATGGTTTTTTTGGGGGGGGGTTGTTTTTTGGTTTTTGGTGTTTTTGGTTTTTTTTTTTTGTCTTTCTAAGGGAAACTAGTATAAATATTTGGCATGCTTAAGAATCTCTGGTCTTCTGGTGTTTGCCCCAGAAATCTGTGAAGCCTTTCTGACCAAACACTTAATTTTGTAATGAATTTCTTGAAAGTGATTATCTACAATTTCATATAAGTTTTTGCATTTGAAAGTATTTAAATCTTTATGTTGATCTGAAGATCAACATTTTAGTCAGTTGTTTGCACCTAGTTACCATGAAAGGTCCTAATTTTGCCTTGCTGCTTTGATGTCCTGTACACAAGTGAATATGGTATTTTGTCTGTGAAATGCAGCATTAGGTGGTAGGTTTAGTTTCTGGTAACATCTATTAGTAAAAAAATGAAACTGTACCTGAGTTGGTCTTCTAGACTCTTCTTCAGACTCATCTAGTCTTCTGGACTGTGGAAGGGAAAAGGGCTTCCTTGTTTTTTGTGGAGGCAGTCAGGTTTTTCTGTTTGACTAGACAGGTCTGCTGCTTTCCCTGCTCAAAAGGGATGGGAGGGATGCTTGCTTAGAAACTTTAGGAGAGGGTAGAAGGGGTGTCATGTCTTAGGCAAGACCAAGGAGTTGTGTAGGTATTTCATTTGTTCTCCCTCAAGGACAGGTTAAGCTTCTTTTTCCAGGAAACTCTAAAGCATTTACTACACTGTTCATGCAATACAGCTAAATAACTAATTACCTTTTTAGAAGTTTGTGTACTGGCAAAAGCATATTCCTGTAACGTAAAAGTACCAAATCTCAAATCCTTGTACCTATGTAATGTGTCAAGAAGCCTTAATCTGTTGCCACATTATATCACAGTACGAGCTGGCTTCTACTGGGCATTAATTCACTTATAAATAAGAAACGCAGCCCAGTTCCATAAACTGGCCTCTGGGTTGACACAGGGGCTTCCCCCAATCACCATCCTTTCTAAGCTGCAGGCATATCACTGGTCTGGGATCCAGGGGGCGTGAAGATCAGGCCAATGAGCTGTCTAGACCTGGGAGTTTTGAGCTGCCTGTGAAACAGCTTGGAACAATAAAACACGCTGGTTGCTGATGGCTGATCAGTGTTTGTTTGCTTGAGTGTCCTGTCTCTGACGCCCGACCCTATGGTAACATTAATTTTCTAACTTTCAAAAGAAGTATGAATAGGAATCACTTGTAATTAGACTGTCTTGGTCTCCACTCTTCTTGGTGTTTATTTGGTATATTACAGTATTCAGATAAGGCAGAGCTGCCATCTCTGTGAAATTCAGTATGCCCTTCTCTTTCCGAGAGATACAGGAGGGGAATTAAAACTCGATGCAGGTGTCCGTCAGTTTCTTTTGGGCTGCAGCGTAAATGACCAAACACTGCAGTTAAGTTTTTCAAGGTAGACCGTGTGTCAAAATGGAGATGGCAAGTGACTGCATTGCCACGACTTCTTGTGGCATTCTGTGGAGAGGTTCCTTCCCTTCTTAGGACCACCAGTCAAAAGTAGTACTTGGAATTAGTAGGTGATCCTTGCTGCCTACCTGCTGGTTTGTGCAGACCAGCTGTTGCACAGTGGTGACAACAGTATCTTGGGATACTGTTGAATTACCTGGAAACTTGATTTTGCCTTCAGGTGGAGCCCAAATGGGTGCATTGTGGTCTTTGGTCTGATGTCAGTAAAGGTGTAATTAACAGTGTTAAGATCTACATCTGAATGGAAGTTCTGTAAAACTCTTGACAGGATATAATGTCCTTGATGCACACAACAGTAGTAACTGGAAATGGACTAGATTTTGTATTCCTTCCTTGAGTTTTGATGTTGAATAGAGAATTCCAGCTCTTTTATTCTATATCAAACCAGGAGATAACCTGTTCATTGTATTCCAGTATTGGTGCAATTTGTGTTGAATGCAGCCAACTTGCTTCAAGTCCAGTCTCCTGAGGGTTGTTTGATAGGTTTGTACTTGTAAACTGGGTAATTGGTATATGGGAATGGAAACAGGAGTGCCCACTTCTCACTTCTTGAGCTGGTAGTAGCTCAGTATGGAGGTCGAACAGTTGCAGAGAGGATATCAGGACCTCGAAGAATATCCTTACAAAAGAGCTAGTAAGAAATAAACATAGCAATTGCTTTTCTGCTAAGATCTTTTGGAGCAGGAGAAGCAGACAATGTGGATTGGCAGCTCTGTCTGCTTCCACAGGGCTTTCAGGTGGGTCAGCAGAATGAGCGGTAATAATTGGAGGTTTGTGGCTTTCCATATTGGCATGAGAATCTGACTTCAGTGAGTCATTACCCACCACTAAGTAAAAGAGTTACAGTAGATCTCTCATTCATCCAGTTTGCTGAGGCTAGCCAGGTTCAGATACTTGAATTATCTTGCCACAGACTAGTTAACAGAAGGCAGCTGGGCTTAATTTCAGGGGCCCCAAACTGGGGATTAAAAATAAGTGTGGCAGCTCCAACTGCAAAAGAACTAGTTTTCTTTTAGTGCCCTTTATCAACCCTGAGGAACATAGGTCCCAGACAGATCATGGCATAAGATACAGTAGCTTAAATACTGCACTCTGCTCTTAATGTACCTGGTACTGTGTTAAATGTTACAAGCCAAAAGGAAGCTTTAAAATATTATCGTCCTGCAGCACACAGGGAATCTCAACTAAGTTTTAATACCTTCTGCAAAATAATGGAATGTTTACCTAAAAGAGGAGCGAATACCTTTTAGGTCAAATAGTAATCAAATGAAATAAAACTGTCTTGGAATATGAGATCAAGGTGCAGACACATTTTAAGTTTGTTTGGCTGCTATGTACTGTGGAATCCATGCCCCCTGCCTGCATTTTTAACTGAGTCAGCATAATTTAATGTGGAGCTATGATAACAAAGCCAGAAGTGAAGTTGTTCCAACTTTTTAGTCTATACAACTGGGGAAAAAGAAATCCCTTTTTCTTAGAAGGACAATTTGGAACTTTAAATAGGAGCACTTGGTAATTAGGTACGTCTCAAAATTAGGCTTGGGGAAGAAGTGTCTGCCTAGAACATACACTGGTTGGGAGAGAAAAGATGGGTAATAATCCATGATGCTGGTAAGTAAGGGAATAAACCTAGCTAGAAGGGTTAATTTGAACTAAACATTTGGTTTACTTTGGCATGGATGTCAAATGTTTTTGTATGTCCAAAAGAACTAGATGGTATTGGTGTCCAGAGCATCATTGTTTTTAATTCCTTCAGTTGTGATTAAGTAGTTGCATTCAGATCATCATGATGCAGTCCCAGAATTCTTCTCTCCTGTATTGATATACTTGCAATTCTTGGAGTAAGGGATATAGTCCTTGAAAGTGTGAACAGGTAGTACAGCAGTGTCACCTCCTGTCAGTGTTCTTAGTCTTTGTTTTTATCTGAAGCCAGCTGTTGTCAGAACAAGTAGAATATTATCAGTTTAAGCCTCAACTTTACACGAACTAATTATATGCCTATGCAAATTAGGAATATTTAGATTCTGATGTAAACCAAAGATAGGCAGCTGACAATCTTAATCATCTCATAAATTGTATACAAACAAGCATTTTGATGGGTTTTTTTCTGCTCCAAACCAGCCTGGTTCCTGAGGCTTCTGCATTTTCATGTGCATTGCAGTATTTCATACTTCTTAATTGATGTCAGGAAAGGAATCGGGAGAAAAGGCCAGTAAAACAATTTCTAGGGAAGAAGAATGTTTACTTCATCTATATAAACCTCACCTTTTACTGTCTTGCACCCACGCCTATGTTGTAAAGTTTAAAAATCGTACTCAAGGATATGTTCATATGCAAGAGGGATGGCATTGGTTAAATCCAGTCCAGCTGTTGGAACTGGGCCAGATTTTTCTTTCAGTAAGCAGTAGTCTAGAATTGACTTGTGAATTTTAGGCTGGTTGGGCTCCCTGTATGTTTAATCAAGCTGCTTTACTAACCCAGCTATGTGTTCAGGGTAGCTCTTTCCTCTAAGCATGTAACTTCTGATTTTCTGAGACCTGTTTCTGTAATGTTGAGAGACAAAGGCAAAAATAAAGAATTTAGTGATGTTTGTAGATTCAGAGAAATTAGAATTGGTCAGTGAATGTGTTCTCTCCATTTAATAGCTGAATTTTTAAAGGAATTAAATACACATCTTACTAAAGTTCTCGTAAACGTAACTTGTGTATCCATACGATAGCCAAAGCTGACATTGGGCTGTGGTGTTCATCTAGATGCCTTGAGAGGCTGCCTAAAACAGCAGCTAGACAGAGTGAAAGGAATGAAGTTAGGTATTTATAGAAAGGCCTTCAAAGGATACACCTTGGGCAGTGCAAGAGCCCGGCTGTGGCTCCAGCCGAGGTGGACAACAGGTCATGAGTTTTCACACTGTTATAAGTTTTGGTCCAATTACAGCTTCAGGTTAATGAAGTCCCATCCTCCCAGATTGCTCTCCTCAGTTCGCTGCTGTTTACACTTTTTGGGCCTGAAGCTGCAATGGTGTCCTTGGTTCTCAGGCTGGAAAAGGATTGTTTTGTCTAACTAAACTGTGAAGAGAACTTGCTAACACTTTATATGAAGTTCAAAGTTATGTACTAATGCAGTACAGAATGTGAAAAATAAGAAAGCTAAAACTGAAGGCATCAGTCTTGTCAAGATGATGCTGGCTTTCCCACTTCCATGGGCTAGCTCGGGGCTGATATTGCTGGCTGGCCTGCAGGAGAGTGGGGGTAGGCAGCTAGCTGGTTGTGGGGCAGCTGGCAGTATTAATGTGCTACCTGGATAAAAACATCTGTTTCCTGCCTCTTCATTTCTGATGGTTTGTGGACTTGCTTGCTCAAGTTGTAATGGAAGTTGTCTGAATGTGTTGATTAAATGTTGACACTGCTGAGGTATACCACTTAATGAGGTGGATGCTCAGGATGAGCAGCACACTGACTCCCTATGTTGTTGTTACAATGGTGGATAGGTTTTCAGTTGTTAAATGCTGGTTATGCTTTAATCTTCCTTCTGACACAATTAGTATAGCTAAAAGTAGTTAAAAATTATTAAAATTCATACAACTTACTGTTGCAGCATTTGATTTTTTTTTCTGTGCAGCAAATCTTCTTTATTAAGCAGCCTGTACATGAAACTTAATTTTTAATTTTGTTTAAGGATTCTGTATCCCAGCATACAAAATGAAATGTAATGACCTGACCTTCTGACTAGTTGTGTCACCCACACATTTAAATAGTTTTGGGTTGCTGATTTGTACTTCAACTGGGGATGAAATAATCTTACCAAGTGTCCAGAATTCTGTGACTCCAAAATGATATACTTAAGGAACTTCAAAGTGTTTATAATCGTCTAAGATTGATCTTTAGATATGAAGTAGAAACTTAAAATTAACAGAAACCCTACGACTAGTTCTGATATTTAATTGTGGATGAGATTGAGCCTGCTTAAAGTAGGCTTTAACACTGTCTAAAACATTCTTTCATAAATGGATGACTCTTCTGACTGCTTTGTCTAAGGTGTGATTTTTATCCTTTTGGATTAGCTTGATTTTTTTTTTTCCTGGCTTGTGTAACTATAGTAGGGTTTGGGTTTTTGTCCATGTTTCCCACCCCCCCACTCTGGTGCACTTTATGTATTTGCTACAGAGGATTTTGAAAAATGGTATCTTGTTCTTCTGTACAAGTACAGCTGATTGGTTTTGGGGTTTCTTGAATTTTATGTTTTTTTAGTCCACAGAAGCTATGTGGGTTGCCTTTTCAAGTAGTTAAATGTATTATGCAGTTAAATGTTTTTTATGTTAAACAAAGGCTCAAAAACCTTGTTAGACTTAGCTCCATAGAATCTCAGTGTTATTCAACACTTGAAAGTAATAATTTTCTTCTTCCAGAAGGGTCTGCATGGCTCGTGGTAAGGCAGCAAGTGGCAGTGTGACGGAGTGGTGTTGGCTCTTTAACACATCATGAGCATCCAGTGCACCCTCATATGCAGTTTCACGAACAGTACTCGTGCGGCGTGTGTGGTTCCGTGAAAGGTTTCCAAATAGTTGGTCACTGAGAAATAATTCTTTGAATTGCTGGTGGTACAGTTTATGCTGATAATTCAAAATTTTAGAGTCCATTGCTTTTTGATATCACAAGTTTGATGCAGTTTTGTATTCTGTCCTAAAACAAGTATCAACTGAAAAATAAGAAAGACATTTCCCTTTGCCTCCGGTGGCTGAAACTGAACTTTTGAGTTTCTTGTTATCTTGTTGAGAGAAATGCCACCCTTGTTGAGAGATCTGAAACACTGATCTGATGAGGACAGCTGTATTCTGTGTTCCTTCTGCCAATTGAGTGTGTCAAAGGCAGTTTTACAGGGACCGTGGCATTCTTTTCCTTTTTTTTGTTTTCCCAAGGTCTAGTGTCTCTTAAATCTCGTCTTTTTTCAGCTTAGCATTTTTGTGTTTTATATCACAGTGAAACAAAGTTCCCTTGCAGCCCTTAACACAGCAACCCTGATGTCTGCAGTGATTTTCTTCTGTGGCATATGAAATTAATTTCAGATTTGAGGGAACTAGGAATTATTTTTCCTTCAAGTGGAAGGTGATAAGGAGTGAGTCTTCACAGGTAACTATTTATGTCTGACTGTGGAAGAATATACAGAAATTGAGGGTAGAAGTGAAACACTGATTCTCCAGCAACATCTAGCAGATCTTTTTGAGGTTTTTATGCTTTGTTTTATAAAATAACGAAATGCTGAGGAACTTGAAATTAGAAATACTGTTCAACATCTACTTTTGACTTGTAACAAGACTTACAGTTCTTGGTGCATTACTGTGGTCATGTCAGTCTGTCAAACGTAGTGGTAACCTTACGTATAGTGAACTGGGGAGAAGAAATCTCTTGTTACAAAAGCCTTATGAACTTAAGTCTGCCTTGAGTCATGTATAACAATTGAGATGTAGTGTTGTAGCACAGCTTGATAAGTGTTGTGTTCTTATTTCTCAGTGCTGACTGGCAGTTACTCATTTTTAGTGTTTGCACTTAGTGCACGGTGCATTAATACCTTGTGTTCAGGAGTGTCCTCATGGTTCAGGTGCTGCAGCTGTCATAGTTTTGTGATTTGGAGGATTTTGCCTGTGCTGTGTTTTCCCTGCTTGAGGTTTGGAGATGGTATTTTTTTAATCCAGTGAAACAGTTCAGCCTTGGCTTGGGGGTTAGTATTGAGATGTGCTGTTTTGGTGTTCCATGAAGTTACTTGTTTGAGCATATTATATTGAGAAGTGATCATGGTCAGAAGCTGTGGATGTCAAGCCCTGTATTAGATTGGTTGGTAACCTCTTGCTAGGCTTCAACTGCTGTGGTATCTATAGACTTCAGCAGATGTCCTCCCAGCCTGGAACCTGGGAATGGATCCTGGGTTAAGTTGCAGAATAATTTTGTCTCTTCTCTCTGTCTTATCTGAACTGTATTAGCTGGGGAAAATGTTTAGCTGTTCTACTGGAGTATAAATCCATTGTAAATACCTATCATTCCCATGCATGCTGGGTCTTGCAGGTGTTGTAAAAGTGTGTTATTCTACTTATAGTGGTAATGGTTCATTGAAGGGAGGCTAGCAGTGGTACTTAAGACTGCTGCTTTTATATGCTATTGCATTATAATATGTGTGTCTCTTCTGAGGCTGTAGGAAGGTGCTGATGACCTGCTGTATTTCTAAAATGGTTCTTCTGAAACACAAGCTTTAAATACTTTAAAGAAAAGGCAAATCAGGACAAAAAAATTATCTGAATCGTTTAGGTCTGTTTTTTGGGGAGTAAAATCTGGGCTTTGTCAATCTTCCTATCCTATCCTGTCCCACTCTCCTCACCTCATCCTACCAGATAAGATTGGAAATTGTGCCTTTTGGTCTGCAAGTTTTAAAATAAAGTTTACAAAAGTCCAGCAAGAGTATGCAGAATATGGTGCTATATGTATGTCTGCATTTCCTGTAGTCGGGTGAAGTTGAAATAGCTTTAGGTCTTTCAAGGTGGGCATGACTGAATATTGGACATTCAGAGTCTCACCATAGAGCAGTCTTCTCTAGTGTATCAGCTACAATGGTAAAGAGGAGAAAATCTAGCTGGGCAACAGTCTGGAGAAATCCTCAGTAAGAAGCATGAATAAAATTAGGTAATCAAGCCAATGTAAAATGCATTCATGTGTTTTTCATGTACCGTCTGTAATTGCCACAATTGACAAGTAAGAATTAAGTGGAATCTGTGTTCTTAAGCACATGGATATGCAGTGGTTATCTCATGTGTCAGGGACATGGAGTGTTGGGTTAGAAAAAGTGTCAGCAGGCTTCAAGCAAGGAGCACTGATCATGATCCAGCCATGGCAACCAAGTTTAACTGCCAGAATGCACCACAGGCTCTTTGGAAACTTCAGTCCCATGTGCTTGTAGGAAGCCTCTAGCCCCAGATTGTAGCCCTGATTCTTGATCGTCCTGATGACCCTGACAAGTGATTTTTTTTTTTAAAGATGCCGTGCCAGCAGGAGACTCTGTAAGACTGGGAGCCCTTAGTTTAGTGGTGGGGGGGGACTAAACTGTTTAGTAACAGTCATTGGTTCTATGGAGTTAAAAGTGATATCCCAGTTATCAACCTGTACTGCCTTTTAAAGGAGGAAGCTAAAAAGAAAGTGTACCAGAGCTGCTTTGAAAGAGAAAACACTCATAGTAAGTTTCAAATTAAATACAAAAGAACAGCTAAAAGGATAAAACCCAGGTTATATGGAGATTGCCTAAAGAGTGTTAGAGCTCAGAAAATCTGTGCTACTGGACAGCAAAAATGTCTGCAGAGGTGATAACCTTTTTAATGAATCTTTCTAAAGAGTGGTAGCCCTCTAAATGAGGAAAAGATGAGAGATTTTTGTTCATTAAATGTGAAAACTGTAATGGAGTAGTGAAATATTTTGAAGATCAGCTTGATAAAAAACAACAAGAAAAAGAGTAAAAAATATTGAGATAGAATTGTAATAGGGTAGGATCAGACAGGCTGAAGTAATGGAAGTATGAAACAGAGATAAAACCCTAATGGAAAATCTGAGTGAATTATTTGCCCTTAGAAAGAAGCTTGGAGTCTTCCCAGTAGAGACTTTATGGATGGTTTACTCTGAGTTACTGTCTTTATTCAAAGTATTGTTAGAAAAGGCTTTAGAGTAAATTGATGAAATGAGTAGTAATGTCTTGCCTGGGACTGCTCTGTATTTGAGTTTTTTCTAAACCAGAAATACTAAGCTGCTGAACTGTTGACCACAGCATATAGTGTTCCTTAAGTCTGCCCTGCTTCCAGAAGAGTGGTAGATGATAAATGTTACTGTTGACTTCTAAAGAACTTCAGATTTAGTCTGATTTTTCTGTTCAGTATAAGTGTTCTAGAGTATTCTTGCATAGATAAATGAGTAAATTGTAGGTAGGGATCAAATCTAAAAGTAAATGGTACCTTGATCAGTTAAATCACTGAGACTTCAAATTTGGCACATACAATATTGGATTTTGGAGAGGAAGATTCTAGTGGACACTTGAGTTGACTGATTATGATAGGGTACACCTCGAAATTTAAGATAAGTAGAAATAAAAGATGAGATTTTAGGGGAAGGTGGGATGGTGTTGCTAGTGAAAAGTTCAGAAAAGAGTTTTGGTGTCAAGAACACAGAATGATCAAGAAAAGGAGACTTTACAGCATTGTTTAGTTACATTTTTTTATTGAAATGCAGAGCTACAAAATCACAGAATGATGTGAGTGGAAAGGAGCCTTGGAGATCCATTTGCAACCCTTCTGCCATGGGCAGGGATACCTTCCACAAGACCAGGTTATTCAAAGCCTCATCCAACTTGGTCTTGAACAATTCCAGATTTGGAACATTCACAACTTTTCTGGGAAGCCTGTGCCAGTGCCTTACCACCTCACAGTAAAGAATTTCTCCTAATATCTAGTCTAAACCTGTCCTCTTTCAGTTGAAAGCCATTCCACCTTGTCCTATCACTCCCTGCTCTGGTAAAAAGTCCCTTTCCAGTTCTCTTGTATCCCCCTTTAGTACTGGAAGGCAGCTGTCACAGGAGAAGAAGTGTTGAAAAACTTAAGGCTATATGGTGTAGTTGAATTTGACACAGTTATTTGGATTATTCAAATATAAAGTTCTAATAGAACAAGAAATTTGAATGGCTGGTCTTGCTGATGGCATGTGATGACTTCTTGGGTTCTTCATTTGTTCAGACAAATGAACCTACCCGATGTCCTCCCATTCCCCAGCTCTCCAGTTCCTGTCATACTGAGCTGTTGTGGCTGGCTCAGGTGGTCACAGGTATCAAATGGTTTACCAAAATGATGAGAGGGAGAAATAACATGCAGCTCTGGTGGATGCTGTAGTGCTGGTGTCCTCTTACTGTAATGAGGACTTACTTTGTTTAAAGTAGCAGAGTTCAACCCTGTAGATGTAAAAGGAGAATTTTGTCCGTGTTTACATGAGTGAACTGGTTAATCAAGCAGTGGGCAAGAAGACAAGCCTTCCTTACTCTCAAGAACCCAAGGTAATGAATTTCATGGAGAATTTCATGCATTTCATAATGGAGATGAGACAGCTTCAGGGAGACCTCATTGCAGCCTTCCTGTACTCTAAAGGGGGCTTACAGAAAGGAGGGAGAGAGGGTTTTTATACAGGCAAATAGTGACAGGACAGGGGACAATGTTTTTAAACTGAAAGAGAATAGGTTTAGATTAGATGTCAGGAAGCAATTCTTTACTGAGGGAGTGGTGAGGCACAGGTTGTCCAGAGAAGTTGCTGATGCCCCGTCCCTGGCAGTGTTCAAGGCCAGGCTGGATGGGGCTCTGAGCAACCTGGTCTAGTGAGTGGCACCACTGCTCATGGCACTGCTGTGCAAACTGGCTGAGAACAGTGAAGCTACTGCAGTTCTGTCCTGTATGTATTCATGGTGTGAAATCTACTCAGTTTTTCTACCTGTGTTTCATCTTTAGCATGTTTGGTGTTTTCTTAGATGGCTGATGGGGAGAGCTGGTTTTTACTGTATATTGCTGATCTTCAGTGGTAACTTTCTTGCTCAGGGAGTTATTTGCCCTAACTCAAAAGGAACATGATAGTGGCAGTGAAGGTCAGTAGCAAGGATAGGACAGAGAAAGTATTTTAAAAGGCTAATTTTAGTTAGTGTGGGTGATCTTGCTGGACTGCCAGCAGTCATCCAGTCCTGTTCTCCTTTGAATTGCATTCTGATGGTACATGTCTTTTCCACTGATAGTTGAATGAACATAAGAAGATTGCCTTCAGTAGGCTAAAATTCTTTTTCAGTCTTCTGGTCTCTCTTATCTGAGAGGTGCAGCAGTGTTGTCAGGAATGCATTCTGAGTGCCCAGTATCTTTAAGGAGCTGAGATGCTTACGGGCTGTTTTTCCTTTGCAGTGTTTAGGCTGTAGATCGTAAGGAGACTCAGTACCACTGTACTACTTTGTTTTCTTTTTCCACAAGCCTAATCTGTCTTGTTGCATTGATTGAGCTCAGTCATCTTCTGTCAGTCATGACTGATTTTGGCCAGAGAACTGGTCTAAGTTAGGTGTTTAGGTTGTGAATTATATGGGAATATGAGATTGTCTAACCTTGATTTACTGCTGCCCATGGTCTGCACGAATAAACACCTGGAGAGTCATTTCAGTGAGAACACCTGGAGAATCATTCTAGCGAAACTCCGTGGGGAAGTCGGTATTTTGTACCTTTGGGATACTTCTTGTGGTTTATGACAAAACTATCTGTAAGGTGTATGAAAAGAAAAAAGAGAACAAACCAACCAAAGGAAAAAAAAACCCAACAGAAGCAAAACATCACAAAAAACATGTGCATCCTCCTAGAAAAGATTGAGTTATAAATTATGCACAGTTTTCCATGTCTTTTGATGCATAACTGCACTTTCTTTTACCTAGAAACAGCTGATTCCAAACCAGAATACTACTTTTTTGACGTACCTTTTTTTTTTTTAACAGACTATGAGAAGACACAGAAATGAAGTTACAATTGAATTGCGAAAGGTGAGTCTGCTTTTGTTTATCAACTGTGTTACTTTGCTGTAAGTGCTCTGGTGTCTTAACTAAATATTTTTCCATAAGCTTTGCTTTATAGCCCTAAATGTACATAGAAGAGGTGTAAATTTGTTAAATACTAACTGTGGATTCTAATTTATTTTTCTTCTCCAATTTGTGAAGCTCAGTACAACAGAACAGTACTGCTTTACTCCAGTGTATCACTTGGAAATAATCTATATTCAGTTTCTGTACCAGTTATTACAGTGGAGCTCTCAGCTGTTCAAATCTTTAAAATCTCTGAATAGGAAAAGGGAGAGTCTTGGCATTTAGAAAGTAAGGTTGTTCATTTATCTTGTTTTCTGAAAATTATTGCTTCTGTGCTGTAAAGGGAGTTAATTTGGGGGTCAGATTTTGGCTGCATTGGGTAAATGTCAGTATGGCTGGGAAGATCATCAGTATGTGAGCTGATCTAGTTTACTGCTCTGCCTAATTAAAGCATTTGTTATCATACTCATCTTTCATAACTCTTCCAACTGCCTTTCTTGGCACCTCAAAAACAAAGGGTAAACTTTTATTTGCTTTTGGGTACCTTCATTATATTTGAGGACTTCATACTGGCCCCTTTATCCTGTTGAGACAGCTTCAGTTCTTCACCCTTTTCTTGAACATTCTCTTTCCTAGATTTGACT
Source organism: Urocynchramus pylzowi (assembly GCA_013397555.1). NCBI lineage: Eukaryota > Metazoa > Chordata > Aves > Passeriformes > Fringillidae > Urocynchramus > Urocynchramus pylzowi. The sequence goes on along the minus strand of VZRH01003384.1, from coordinate 119,529 downwards.
TGTTGCTGCTTCTCAGATCTAAATTGCCTGTATTTTTCTGGAAGTGTGGAAATCTGAAAGGATGCAGGCTGCAGCTGAGTTTTAAATGGAATAGTGAAAACCAGTTCCTGATACAGTATTCCTCTTTATACTAAGTATGTTGTTGACAGGCACACAGTCTATGTATGCTTTGTACACTTCTTTGGGTACCACAAAGCAAATGTAGTTGTTTGTTTTGTTTGCATAGTTGAATAAATGCAGATTTTTTTTTTACAATTGACTTCTGTCTTTTGAATTGCATCTGCTTTTTCCAGGTTTTCCTGTTCTGTTCCCCAGTATGTTTCCAGGCTTCTCCAGCTTGACATAACCTGTATTTTCTATTATTTTCATTAATGACCTGATGAGTGTTTGGTTTGAATATTCTCAGTATAGCCCAAACTTCTTTTGGTTTCCCATTGGATGCTTATCTCCAGTTTGCCAGTTGAATCCTTGGCAGTTTGAGTGGTGCTTGCTTGGAAGTGCACACCCACCAAATTCCGTCTTCTTTTTTTCATTATTTGCAAACGGAGAAGACAAAATCCTTGCTAAAATCAAAGTGAAGGGTTTATGAATAGAAACTATGTTGATAGAAATTAGCTTGACTTGTTTTTGAGAAATTTTGTCTACACTTAACACCTGATTGTGTAGGAGCAACCAAAAAATCTTGTGCTAGTATTTTTCTGGGATCCTTCCGTTCCTCTTGGAAAAAGGGACTTTGTTTTTTCAGGTCTTACAGAAAAACTTCTCTATCTCATTACAATATAAACTATAAATATTTCTAAGATTCAACCTGAGACTATAATAATTAGTCAAAGAAATCTAATTTGACCCAGATGACTGGAAAATGATCAGCAGTGGAAGTTTCTGCTGACATGTTAGAGGCCCTTTTTATTCAGAACTGGTGTAAAACTCTGTGTGTAACTGTGAAATCTGTGCTGGGAAGAGTCATTCATAGCACTTGCTTGCAGGCACACTCTGCCCAAAGCAAATCAGTAAAAGATGGCTTAACTAATGCAGCATATCCTTATACATCTTGTTAAATTGAAATGGAATGTGAGCATTCCAGTGCAATCTTTGGAGAGAACTTTGCAGTGCAAAGTGAGAGTTTTAATTTTAAATTAATTCTTATAATTGATAATTGATATTTGTAATAGGTCACAATTTCAAGGCCAGTTTATTACAGAAGCATGGTGGGGAGCAAGTCAGACACTTAAGGCAAGATGTTATCCTGTGTGGAAGGAATCCAGCATGTGCCAGTAATGTGTGAGTGAAAATGAGGAGGAAGCCTATGAGCCGCCAGTGACTTCTCACTGAAAACTGCGCATGCAAAGATCAGTTACACATTTAGAGGAGAAGCCTGAGCACTGGATGTAGGTCAGACTGTAAATCAAGAATGGACAGCAGCTGCAGCACTCTTAAATGCAGGAATTGGTGTTCTTCTGGAGTGTTGGTTAAAACATCTTCACTGCAGAGACCAGAAGAAATCTGCTTTAATAATTCAGCACGTGTCAACTGAGCTGGTGCTGGTGGGCAACTGGTTTGCAGTGGGAACTCTGTGGCAGATGAGATTCTGTACCATTGCTTCTGCTACAGAATTGAGACTGAGATATGAGATATGTTTTATCAAGTTCCAGCAGTGGAAAGGATAAGTTGTAATATCATTGCTTCAGTCTTTACAGTTAACTCTGCTGCTTTGGCCATGAATATGCCAAATTCAGGAAATTTGTGGCATGACCTTAGTAATCCACCCGTGCCTCTTCAAAGAAGGCATGTCTTCTCTTCATCCCAGCTACCCAAATGCTGCATGTACACCTGGCTTTGAAGAAAAGAGACAAATTGAGTGTATTCTTGATCTGTACAGTTGAAGCACTACATAGTCATGGGTTTGTCTTTTGAATCAATGTGGATATAAATATTAAATGAATGGATCTGATGAAATTGCTCACATCTCTGTTTAGTAAGAAGGAATAAATAAAAAAATCATGGCTTTGAACAGTAGTAAACAATTTCTGCATGCATCAGTGTGAGGTGTTTATTCTCTTGAAATTACAGACATCAAGGTGCATTTGTAGCACATTCTGTGTTTCAGGAATATATTATCTCTATTCACTATCTTCACACCACCGCTCTTACTCAGGAATAAACTATTTTTTCCCTGTTTTTTATTTCTCAATCACTTATTTTTTCAGGAATTTAATTGACAAAAATTAACAAAGCTATCTGACATGAAAAGGTAGTAGTAGTCTGGTGGATTCCAGGTTGAGGCATGGGTCGGCATCATGAGCCAGTCAGATGACACTCCTCATGGTCAGGTGCCCTTTTACTGATTCCATATTGGCTTTGTGTTCTATGCATTTTGAGAATGGATTACTACATTTCTGGAAAGATAGTCTTGGTCTCTGATTATATTGTTTGTAGAGCAGCAGGTCTGAGAGCTTAAACAATAGTCATCTCCCTTTCTTGACAGATAACAGTGTCAGTTTTGACACTGTAAGTGTCAGGTGATGGAGACTGCATCAGGATTTAGAATATAAAAGCTCTTCAGTGCAGTGTCTTGGTGAAGTCTGATTTAGAGTGTTTATCACTTGGTTTCAGCATCCCAGAAACCTGAAGGCTGCTCTGTTAGTAACAGGGACCCTGGAATTAATTGGCTTAGTCTGTTAGTCTCAATCTAAAGGGGCATGGTGGATGAGCAATGGTTAGGATTCAGTTTAAGGTTCTCTATCTAAATGAATCCTGTAATTCCATTGCTCTGTGACATCCTTTGATTCTGGGTGCTTGGCTTTCTCTGAAGATAAAGTTTGACTTGGGCCACTTGGGTACCTAAAGAAAGGTAGTCCTTAGCCAGGTCAATGATATGGTCATTGAGTTAGATGTCACCATTCAAATGAAGCCTTAGCACTCCTAACTTCAGCAGAAACACAGGATACTGTCCTGCTAACTGGAATCCTGAGAGCTTCCATGATCTCTCACAAGGTTTATTTTTGGATTGCTTGGCAAACTCAGCTGCCCCTGTGAGCTCATAGACATGAGCACATGAAAGCTCTAATTGCCAATTAAGTTTGGTGCAAAGCAAAGCAATTATTTGCTAAATAAGTGGTGGATTAAAGAGTCATGGGCATATGTCTTTTTTTACCTCTTTCCCTGGTATACTATCCTTGTTTCTACTCTGATCTTTCTTAAATAAGATTGCTTATGTCTGTGATAGCTCCTAAATAAAGTAGAAGACTCCTTGAAGAAAGGAATCTGTCTTTCATGTTGCTGGGAGTGCTAGGGTGGAAAAAAACTTTTTCTGATTCTCAGTAAGTCTGAAAATGCGAAAGAAAAAGAAAATACTTAGTTTCAGGATAGTAAAACTTGTATCAGTTAAGTGTCTTTTCAAGTTCAGTGCGTGTATAGCTTTTCATTCACTGTAAAGAACATATTTTAGTACATAATATAAGTCTACCAGTTTGAAGAATGACTACAATGACAGGGACATTGAAGCACTATTAGTATAGTATTAGTATTAGCCTTCTGGAGGCTTCCTATCAAGTGTTAGTATTCTTGGAAAAGAATTTGCATTTACCCTGCCTCAACTGATTCATTTAAAAAAAAATACCCTAAGAGGAAAATTACATTCCTAATGGATTCTTTTAGAGGCTTAGTTGGAAAGGCTATGAAGAAATTCTTTGGAGACTTGCCTGAATCAATTTGTGTGAGATCTTGCTGTTCCCTGACTAAAGAGGTCTCAGTCTTTGCAATCCATGCTTAGGCCATACACTGCTATCTACTTCTTTTTAGTCAATTTGCTCCTCTTCTGAGACAGATGAGCACTAACCAAACAGGAACATTATGATTGCTCTCTGTTGTCACAGAGGTGAATTAGCAGAACTCAAATGTAGGGAAGTTGCCTACATCTTCTAACTGTGTAGCTGTAGCTAAGTCTTTATCTGAAGAATATGGAATCAGAATTTGAATCAGTGGTAGCTTAAAAGAGATGTTCAGAAAACCTGAATCTACCTCCATCACTGGCTTGATCCCTTTGTCTTTCCTTTGATGTAATTGCAGGGGCAAGAGCTGCTTGTTGTCATCTGTGAGTATATCTAATACTGGCTAGCATTAGGAACTCAGTTTCTAATGCTGAAATGTTCTTGAAGTTCTGCGTTTTGTCCTCAGAAGTCTCAAACGTAATTATCCTAACTTTCATGCCACAGGAGCTTCTACTGGCTGCTGAGCTACTAAACTTTCCCCTGACCTGAAGAAACATTTTGTAAGGGTATTTGTTACCTGCAGGCAAAGATTTTCATGTTAATTTCTTCTCCTTTTTAATCTTGAAACCTCACAAAAGCTGGCATTCTTCATAGAGCTTTCCTGTGTGTCCAGTGCTGAAAAATATGTAAAAATTCATATTTGACACCTTTCACAGTTCTGTTAGAGCATCCCATTTGCCATGTCCCCTAGTACTAAGTGCAGCGCAGCACAAAGCTTTTTGGATGTTCCCTTTACCCACAAGGAGTCTTCCGTTAAATCAAGTTTTTGAACTTGTGAAACTTGCTTGCATTAGTCTATATATTTTTTTCCAATCCTGTGGCCATCTTCCAAGAAGACAAGCAAAAAAAATACCAGGATCTGCAGGACTTGAACACTTACTGTTCATGTAGCTTGACCATCCCACTGTCAGTGAAGCAAATGATGGGCATGTGTCATAAAAACTGGACAAGAAAGTGCACTCCTGGTATCATTACTGTTATCTATTCATTTGGCATGTTTACCAATGTCTTTTGTTTGTATAGAAACCTTGGTAGGCTGCTGTAGTGGGACCTCTACCAGAATGTTGGCAATACTTATAACCAGCAGTCAGCACCTGTTTATGAACTTCCATACTTACTGTACATAGCACACATGGTTCAGGCAGCGTTGAGGATCTTCCCTTTAGAAGGAGACCTGCTGCATTTTGTTTGTGACAAGGTTTTACCCTTCATCAGACATTCCACTCTGATGCCTCTGCCTTTGAAAGGGCTCTCTCACCAGGCTTTGAACAGGACTGCTGTATCCAGGTATGTTCATTTGTCTTCGTTTTCACCACAGGAGCCTGCAGAAAAGGCTGGTGCTTTGATTTAGGCAAAACCTTTTTGAGTTCGCTACAATATGTCAAAAAACAAGCATTTTAGAACCATGGCAGGCTGCAAATCGTCTTCTTGTACCTTCTGTAGGAGACTGATTGGCCTGTTAAATTACTGGAGAGAGCAGTTTAGCTGCCCAGGGACTGGACACTTTTGCGGATGGACAGCACTATTCAAATAGCCTTAGTGACACTGTTTAGGACTGAAAGGTGTCATGAGCACTTTGACTTTATGAGAAATGCTAATTAGAATAGAAACTTTTAATACTTCTCAGTAAGTACTAGCCTCTCTGCCTCAGACTGTTGTGGGAACTCTTCTGTATTGGTTGTGACAGTTGTTTTTCAGCTCAGCCACCTGCAAACAGTGAGTGGCTACAGGAACATTCTTGCTCCTTCTTTCTTTCCTTGGCTGAGGTAATTTTTTCTGGAGCCCATCACGCCATATGACTGACGGCCTGAAGACATTGCATGTGCTCACAGAAATTGCAGCATCATTCTGTGCTCAGTTATGTCCTGTGAAGTTTCTTTCTCTCTCTTAAGAGGGTGTAATATCTTGGCCTTAGAATATGGACTGTTACTTGTGCTTGTTTTGGTTAGGGTTAACAGTAGGAGGTATGCTCATGGTGCCAAAGCATGGGATAGTTGTGTGTGCAGGTATAGAAGGCTTACTGGAACAGGAGAGGCTCTTGTTCAGCTCAGTGTCTGGTGTGGGAAAATCAGGTGAATACATTACAGGTCTTTATGGTGAATCCATCAGTTAATGTGTTCCTGCCTGATGCAGTTTGTCTGCATACCACTACTTTCTCGGTGTTTACCTGCCTGCTCCTTTCCATCTCCCTTCTCTCCAGATCCACTTGCCAACGAGCTGCCTGTGGTGCTTGTGTGTATTGATGTGCTCCATGTGTGCAGCTGTTACTGTACGGCTCTGGAGCCAGTCTAGGTGGTCCTGGGCACTCTCTGAGGATCTAGTTTCTGTACTTACTACTTGACTAAAATTAAGCTATGCTAAGTCTGTGGGATGTTGGCTTCTGCATTAAAGGGTTGAATTCTCATGTTTGTTTGTAGTTCTAGCTTTGTTTTATCTGAAAAAAAAATATTAATTGGGAGGATTTCAAACTTTTGTTTTAGGTTACTTCTAAAATGTCTGAAAGGTAAGCAAGTCCCGGAAATTTTGGACCTGGAATTGCTGTTTTTTATAACATGAAATACTGGGGACCCTTCAACACATCATTCTGTTCAGAGGCTTTTTTAGGCATTACAAACCAGGTGTGGTATAATAAAATCTCTTTAATGAGTACTGTGGTTATCAGATAATTGGACATTGAAAAAGCCTGCCTTTCCTTGCTATTGTACTAGATTTCTTCTAGATGTTAAAGCTAGCTCTTACTCTTTTTCAACATTTTACTTTCAATAAAGAATAAAATCTTAATTAGCTTATAAATAAAACCAAAACCAAACATGAAAAGGTGTTCAGATGTGTATACTGCATCATCATCTTCCGTTGCCCCTTCTGTTTTTGAACCTCTAGACATACCAAACAAAATATGAAGTCTAAAATTTAGAAGAGATCATTTCATAGTTTTGGTATAATACTTTTAATACATTTTAAATTTGTAAAAAAGTGTAAGCAATTGATGATTTGTTTTCCTTCTTTTTAAATTACTGTTTTATGTCTTCAAATTCATTAAATTAGGAGTGTTAAAAATGAAATGTTAAATGAGTGTTTTACTACTGAAAAGATAGTTTTATTCTTTTGTAATTCCTTAAAGGAACTAAGACCTGGAGGGTGTCTTGGTTTTTGTCAGAAATTAGGCTAACAGCATGAGTGGGAAATACTGCAAGTGTCAGTGTGCATGCAGCATGCTACTTTACACAGAAAATGCAAATAGATGTGACCAGGGAGCTTCAAAACAGGTTTAGCTGAAAAATAATCTTAGGCTGAAAAAGAATTTCTGTTACGTGTGGCTAAATGTTAATACCATGCAGAGCTATGAGTATTGTGAATGCCTGTTAGAAAACTGATCCCCAGACTGTGAGTTTTAATTAATTCAAATGTCATGGATTGTTGTAGATCTGTCTGATTAGCAAGCTGCCAGATTATTTCAGCTAAAATGCTGCAAATTCTATTTACAGTTACAAATGCCTTTAAAAAAAGGCAACCTTATCTATACTTAAATGTTGAAAGGGTCCATTGTGCATCACCACCCTGTACTAGTGAGCATTAAAAGTGGCTTTATTTTTTATCATTTCTTTACAGAACAAAAGAGATGAACATCTTTTGAAAAAAAGAAATGTTCCTCAAGAGGAAAGCTTAGAAGATTCTGATGTTGATGCTGACTTCAAAGCAGTAAGTTCCTTGATTCTGGAATTATTTTTAAAACTTCAGTGATGTCTCTAAACAATGTATTCTGTTATCTTGCAGTTATTTGAAAGTAAATTTATTAACTGATACACTATTAAAATAGGTTTTCTTGTATTAAATGCTTAAGAAGGTTATAATTTGTCATCAAAATTACTAAAACTTTTTTTTTTTCTTTTCAAGCAAAATGTAACACTAGAAGCTATACTGCAGGTATGTTGCACTTAACTTTTTTTTTTTTAACTAGAAGGGTGTGTTCTATGCCTTTTTAATTTTTACTGTGTTTTTAATTTTTTTTTTTCAGAACGCCACAAGTGACAACCCAGTGATCCAACTAAGTGCTGTCCAAGCTGCAAGGTAAAAATAAATAAAGATATAGAAACATAATTTATACACATTTTTTGTTATGAAAATTACTTACTTTTACTTTAAATTTCACAGGAAACTCCTATCCAGTGACAGAAATCCACCTATTGATGACTTAATAAAATCTGGAATTTTACCAATTCTGGTAAAATGCCTAGAAAGGGATGATAAGTAAGTATTCTTTTTAAAATCTTCGCTGTTAATGGAAATTTGCATTTAAAAAAAAAATCATTATTTGAAATAAAGCTGAGGATTCCAGCACCATATAATCTGAAACAGTGGATCACTTCCGTGATGATAAATCACAGGTTCTCCAGAAATGTTTATTCTGCCACTGAAATATAATTTAATTTTTTAGAGCATGTTTGAACATACCCAGCTAATGGAGAAAACCTTACTACATTTCTCATTGGTTTTGAATATTTCAGGCTTTTACCAGATTATTTTAAGAAACTTTCCACAGACTTGTTGTGTGTATTCTTGTGCAGGCAGAGAACATGCTTGGTTGTGAAAAGGGTTTTTTTCCAGAATACATTTGTCTTTTTCATTAAGATTATTAGCTGAAGTTTCTGGTTTCTTCTCACTGCAAGGTGTGTTTCCTTCTGGCTCTCTGCTGCTCTCTTATGTGATGGTAAAACATGGTGAGCATGCTCTCTGAGTCTTTATTGGAAAACAAAGAGCTTCAGTAAAGAACGTAGAGAACACTGAGCATATAGCTGCAAGCATTTAATGACAAGTAAGAGACAAAACACACCATATTCAACAAATCTTGAGCCCCTCATTTGGACAGATAGGGATTAACACAATTGAGGTAAATATTTTAGCCTGTCTTTGATCTCTGGCAAACATGAATGTATTTATAGTATTTCCATTTTCAATGTTATTTCTGCAGCTATGAGAGCTAGGAATTTCAAAAATATGTTGTGGTATTTTTGGTATATTTTGATGGCCGCAAAACTAGGAACTGCGAGTAGCGTTTTTTTCCTAGCTTGTTTAACAAAACAGTTGCTCAGAAGGCAGCTGACAATAACATTCAAATCAGGAAAGAATTTTAAAATGGGTCATGAACGCTTGTCTGCTCTAGAAGTAGATGGTTCAGTGCTTTGAAAATTCTTTCTAATTTGAATCTTCTGCTGGTTTTTGTATGATTTACCCTTGTAAATATTTAATAAGTCTTTCAAAATTGAACTCAGCGTTTTTTTAAGTAGTCCTTTTAATCGTGATTGCTTATAATATTTAGCAGAGTTAAACTCTGAAAAGACTTTGCATAACAAATCATTAAAGCTGTTGTTCATGTTATACTTGAAAGCTTATCATGAAAGAAAGAAAAAAGGGATTAACCTAAAACTAGAGTTTTAATACACTTGATCCTAACATTTAAAGGTTTATAGGTAGCTGCTGACAGGTGTGATTTGTTTTTACCTCCTCTCCTGTATTCTTTTGCAATCCCATCCCAAATAAAACCTCAAATTGCTTTGGAAATTAATACACAAAAAAGTTTTAAAGAAGCAGGTACTTAAAACTATATATGAAACACGACTGATAAAGGCACAAAGCCCATGAAATGAAACAGTCACCTAACATAAATATTCTCTATTCTTCCTAAATCCGGACACTCACAGTTGTGCTAATGACAATGGGCTGTAAACTCTTCTGTAGGTTGTAGAACTCTTAACTTTTAGTATTTGCTTGAACAGCAGTTTTCATGCAAACTGTTTTACTAAACTGCTGTTGGCATAGACAACAGTTGACAGACATCTTGGAAGAGATGTTCTCCCAGCTTTCATGACATTTGTAACTAATTTTATCTGTGTTTAATAAGACAGGTGTGATGCTGTCTTTTCATACTAATTCTAGATCTTTTGCCTGTCAGTGATGGTGCAGAAAAATGTCTGTATCCATGTATACCAGCTTGCACTTGATCTGGAATTTTGTGTTGGAAGAATCAAGTTTAATTGGTTGTTTGGTTGGGTTTTTTTGCTACTAATATTAATTCAGAGTGGTGGATGGTTTACAGAAGGTCACAGAATGCAAGATCTCTTTTCTTACAGCTTTTCCCTTGAAAAGTCCAGGCTTAGATGTTGGAGTTTTTTAAATTTCAGCCCAGTGATACTGCCTAAATGTAGAGTATTTCTTATGGATACAGCTAGCAATATTGGAATGAACCATAAAATAGTCTTCAGATCATGTTTCAACTTACCAGTATAAAATTATTTCTTTACAGTCCTTCATTACAATTTGAAGCTGCATGGGCATTGACTAACATAGCATCAGGCACTTCTGCACAGACTCAAGCTGTTGTACAGTCGAGTAAGTATTACAACTTTGCTTTTTTTGGGGAGGAGGCAGTGGGGCTGGATATTGTGGGAAAAAAAAAGTATTTGGATAACGAATGCCATTTCTTATCGATACCATTAAAGTAATAAATGCATGCTTGTCCTAAAGATTTAGCGAAAATTTCTGAAAGGTTTCTACATTTGCTCTTAAACATAAATCTGCTTGTCACTAACAATTAATGTTAAGGATCCCAGACAGGATTTCCCATAAAGAAGATAGAGAATGACAGATGATACAATAACTATGACAAAAATCTAAGTCCTTTCTCGTTCTTGGTTTGATTTCTGAAATCATTTCTGAAACTACCATTAGCTGCTCTGTGGCTGACACTTAAGTTAGGAATTAATTCTTTCTGCCTCAAAGGTGTGTTCATAAATCTTACTAAAGTTGTTAAATACATACAGTTATGTAAGGTTGCACATTTAAATACATTGTTAGGAAAATTATCATCCTTTCTTTGTCAGTATGATTCGTGTCTCCTGTACACACTTTACAACATACTGTAAGTTTGTTGAGCTGCTTTCGTTTCTTGTTTAACCAGACAGTGAGAAAGGAAAGAAATTCTAAAGTCAAATAAAGATAAATTAATAAAATATTTTTTTCAGGATTATATCTATAGCTTTTATGGATCATCATACTTACCTTAAAACAATCACCCTTATGCTAAATACAATATGTTGTCATTAAACACTAGATTATAGATAAGCAAATATATAATAAGCTGTCTTGACTTACTCATGTTCTCATTTTTATATGGGAAAATGGTGACTTAGTTATTTGAATTTTTTTGAGTGTATGAACCTGCCTTTCAAATTAAAATGCTGGTTTGTATGTTTTCATGGCTAATAAAATAACTGAATAATTATTAGATTCTGTATATTGACGATATTGTAGCAATATTATTATTGTTGTTGTTGTTATTATTATTATCAACATCATCATCCAAAATAAGATTTGGATAAAATGATCTTACCAAAATGAGCTTTGGATAAAAATCCAAAGGCTTTAAAACAAAAAAACAGTATCTTGAATTTGTTTCAAAAATTTCTGATGTGATTTGGGCACCTCTGTTTTTAGATTGCTTTTCTGGTGTCTAAGTACCTTTGAAAATCTACTCCCAAGTTTTTTCTTCCTTCTCAACTTGTTCATTGGTTAGTCATTGTTTTCTTTCTTTTTCGTGTCACACAATGTTGTCCTGTTTGAATGAAGCTAACAGAAAGGATGTTTATAGTATTAGCTTTACAGGAAAAAAATCTGGAAAAAATCTCAAAGTAAAAATTAAAAGTTCAATAAAAGTATGTACAGCACAACTAAAAGCATTATTGTTACCTGAACAATTACTAGAAGTTCAGGTTGGGACATGTTTCTTCCAAAATCTGTTTAGTTAATGCTTGAAAAGAAGAAGATGTGCTAAATGACTTCAGAGAAAATGGATGAAATTTAGTCTGAAAGTCTTGCTGCTTTGACTGGGAGATGACCAAGGGAAAACAGTCTCCCAGCTCTTCTCCCTTTAGATAAGGAAGGGTTTGAGGAAACAAAGCAATAGACCCTTGCAACTACAGAACAGGCTGATGCAGCCTTAATACAAAAGGAGGCAGCCTCCTGCAGTCAGGAGGGACAGATGGTACTTGGAAGGCCCAGCAAAAGAGGAGAAGTGCTATATGCACAGAATAGCTCTTGGCAGGAGGCAGTTTGGAGCAGGAATAATTAATTTTTTGAGAGTGGTAGGTCAGATAACTTCAACTCATGCTCTCTCAGGTTGTCCTCCTGCCTGAGTGCTATTATGAAATAGCTTCATTCCTGGTTTTGAAAGCATACCAGGATTGCAGTGTAATATAAACTACATAGTTGACCCTCTTCTGCTAAAAATGTTGAATGCATGTATGGCTGAATTGTAATCTCAGTAATTGCTGAGAAGGAAGCTAAAATATTCCACTTGAGCTAATGGAAGTGGGGTGATTTTATTACAAGTGTGAGTGTTCTTAAGCAACAGTGTGTTGCTGTCCCTGCTTGTCAGTTATAGGCAACGGCTGAATCACTCCTCTGGGGTGAGAAAGAAATTTTAGGTTGTCTTTGTTCTTCATAGCTCTGTATTTTTCAGGAAAATACATCAGAGTTTTTTTTGCTTATTATCACTTTACATTATCAACAGAAGATTGATTCACAGTTGCTCACAAACTGTGTTGCACTTTTAAAAAATTTGTGAAGCTATTTCTGCAAGAAAAATACTCTTTAACAGTATATAAATTGATCTAGTTTATTCAGACTATAGGATGAGTATGATCATATATAGACTTAAAAAATTGCTGCAAGAGTTACTGTCTTTCAAACAGTCTGAAGGAAAACAGTGCATGGGGATAGTAGTGGGATGGTTACTTAGCTCTATCAAATATATTTAATTCCACAGAGAATGATATCTAAAATCAGTGCCACTTCCTTAATTTGGTATGTTGCTTGCATTATATAAGAGCAAATTGAAACGTGTCTTGGGACTGGCAGATGGATGTAAATCTTCACTGCATATGGAAACTAACTATAGATATCTCTTGGGAGAAAACTATTTTCTTAGAGTCAGGATATGAAGCACGTTTGCACAAGTAGGCATGTCATTCTGCTTGGTATGTGTTGTGGTCTTGGATAACTGGAAAATCTGAATTACTGGGACATAAAACCTCACACCTGCATACTTGAGGGTCTCCTTACCACTTTGAGAAATATGGGGAAATGTTCAAATGTGGGGAGCATTGTTGATTAATAATTCTGTTCTCAAGTCTGTTTTTCCCTTCTCTAGATATATATAGAAATGTTCATCTCCGGTTTTGTGCACCCTTCATAATAGAAACATTTATAAGGCATGGTGGAGAATGTGTTTTGTATAAATCAATGAACATGTTGCTCATATACTAAGATCCAGCATTAAACAAATCTAATCTTTGCATTCTGCAGATGCAGTACCCCTCTTCTTGAGACTACTTCATTCACCACACCAGAATGTTTGTGAACAAGCTGTCTGGGCTCTCGGAAATATTATAGGTAACTTGTTGTTTTAATGATTTGAGTTCAGGGAACATTTCATTTTAGAACTTGACTTTTTGAACATTGGCATTATCATAAGAGACTATGTTTCCTCTGAATTCTGTGTCTGGATACAATTTTTTTTTTTTAAGTTTATAATATGGCCAGAATTACATATGTCACTCCTGGTTTTTTTCTAAATAATAGTATCACCATGCTATGCAAAAGACTAACAGGATAAATTTTGTGTTTCCTAAAATATACATACATAACTTTACGTATGTATATTTAATTAAATAAGACCTTTTAGTAGTAGACTATTGGTGAGGAAACATAGAAGTTCAGTATCCCACCATGTCATTGCATACATTTCAAGATTTTCCATTTTTAATGTAATTTCTTTTGCAACAATTTTCATTTCTGTAGGTGATGGTCCTCAGTGTAGAGATTATGTCATATCACTGGGAGTTGTCAAACCTCTTCTGTCCTTCATCAATCCCTCCATTCCCATCACCTTCCTTCGGAACGTCACATGGGTCATTGTAAATCTCTGCAGGAATAAGGACCCCCCACCGCCTATGGAGACAGTTCAGGAGGTAAATAAAGAATTATGAGACAGATAATGTTTTATACTCTGGGCTGCAGGCCAAATGTTTTACGTTGTCATACTATGAATTTTTGCATGTTTTTTGTCACTGCACATGTGTTATGCCACTCTGGCCTATATTAGATGAAATAATTTGACCAATTTGATGGTTCTTGCTACAGGTGTAATAAAGGTATTTGTAACATCTGAAACTGAGTAAGACTAAAGTGATGAGCTATACAACAAAAGAATTAACACACTAGAAAGCATTAAAATACTCAGCAATACATGTTTTCACTAAAAAAAAGAAGAGGCTACAATGTGATTCTGTACGTAGAAGAATTCAGGTGTAATTATTTTCAGCAAGAGGAAGTGTAAGTAAACTGTGGCATGAGGTTTGTGGTTTGACTTGGTGTCACATGCTGTCAATGCCAAGTCCCAACCTGAGCAGAAATCCTGGAAATCCTTTTAAACTTGTGAACAGAGCAAATGCTTGGTTCATAGCATTGGCACAGTTAGTAAAATGGAGCTATTTGACTAGAACTGTAGTTGTAAGTAAAGTTGTTTTTAAGATAAATTCAAAAGTGTAGATACCATGTGAAGCATGTTACTGTTAACAGCTAAGCTTTAATGAAATTTTAAAAATGAAGCAAAGAAACAGGGAAACATTTGCAAGTAATGCTTTACTAAATAAAACACTCTGTTCAAAGCAGTTTTATCACAGTTTTATATTTTCTCCATTTGTGATTATAAAAGATTAAACTTTAATCCAAGAGGTTTATATATTGATATTAGGCTAATAATTTTTATTGTGTGTGATAATAAAGCTTTAAAAATAGCAGCAGGGTGTCTTATCTCTGTTATTTGCTTGTTTTCCCTCAAAATACAGTCTACATTCTGTGTCTGGAATATAGTACTGTCTCATATTTTCACAAATTTGAAATACAGATAATACCAATATTTTTATGCATACTTTGAGGAAATGACCAGCTGCTGGAAAGTGTGTGAATACAGTATACTAAAGCAGACTCAAGCTAAGCTTTGTGATTGCAATACTTGGATTTGTAATTTTACCACCAATTTTGTTCCACTGTAATGACTGATGAACTTCTTTTCAGATTTTGCCAGCATTGTGCGTTCTCATTTACCATACAGATATAAACGTAAGTAATTTCTAAAGTTTTAGATATTTAGATTCTTTGTTTTCTCTAGAAAGATAATGCTGCAGGATTTTATTAAAGTAGTAAACTTGGGTTTGTGTGTTAACCTGCATACAATTAATCATAAATGCATAATTAAATATGAAGATTAATGTTGTTGTAGTCATTCAGAGCATGAAAGTGCAAATACCATTTCTGAAATACCTTTTGTAGATGTCATTTTTTATCCTGTACATTTGAAATAACTATAAAAAATCCTATCTTGAATTGAGCACTAGAAAATTTAAGTGTCAGCTTTACCATCAGCTGCAGTTTAATTCTGCCCCAGTTTATAATTTTGCATAGATGATATGTAATATGTGTAAAAAAAATTACACTTAATTCTACATATCAATCCAGTCAAATATTGTGATCATAAGGGTAAACCTGACTTCTGTATCCTGTTGGGTGCCTGACTTTGCAATGCTCAATTAAAGAAATCACATATGAAAATATATTTAAACAAACAGCAATTAACTATTGTTTTGTGGCACCTTTGACAACCTTCATGTTTTTAATACTAAACCTTCAGTACTTCCCACATTCCTGAATCATGAGTTTACCTGTGTTTTTCCAAGTAGTGTCTTAGGGAGTGGATTTACTTCATGAAGCCTTATATATTGGGACTTCAGAACAAAGATTTGTGTAACTGCGGAATATTGAGCTGTTTTTCTCCTCCTTCTTTCAGTACTTTGTAATCCCTGTAGTGATCCTTTAGTTTAGGGAAGAAGGAATTGAACCCTTGAGTTGGGTTTGGGGATAAAATAAAGCATGAGATCAGTAGGAGTGTCATTTGTCAGTGCTGTAGTAGCGGTGTTTCTGCCGCTTTTTTAATGGTGAAGTGGGCTTGTCTCCACAAAATATTTGTACAGTTTAAGCTGGGATTTTGCCAGGGTTTTCCCAGTGTAATGCGAGTGGGAGACAGCACGTGGTGTCTCTTCAATGTAATTTGGACAAAGCTGAACGGAATTCATTGCAAAGCCAAATATACTTCTAACCTGTAGGCTCTTTTTCTCTGCCAAATTTTAAAGCTTTTTGCAAGCAATGATTGTATGAGAGCTTATTGATGTAGGTATGAGACTGTGATGCTAGGTTTTGACTGATCTCAATTAGGGTGTCCATCATTTTGATCCTGAGAGTCAGGTGCTAGTTTGGAGGTACCAGTCTGGTCCCAGCCTCTCCGTACTGGAGCAGCAAACCTATCTTTGGAGATGAGTCAGTGATGCAGGTAGGTCAGCCCACAGTCCTGTGAGCGCTTCTGGCGGCTGCTGCTCTCGTCACCAGCAGGGCTGTGGGGCAGCAAACTGGTGAGGCACCATCTCTCACTGCTTCTGCTGCCATAGTGGCTCCACTGCAGCACGTTCTGCTGTCCCTGCAGCACAGGAGGTGAGGGCAGCAGCAGGCTGTGGCAGGAAAGCCTTTGGGCTGTGCTGGCTGGCATCCGGAGCTGGGTGGCTGCAGCCTGTGGGTCAGGACTGTAAAGTCCTTCCTGTGTTCTAGTACTGCAGTATTCAGCTGTTTCATAGCTGGGAATTTTAAATGGCTATCTGTTTTAAAAGTAGGCTAGATGTAGGTACCTCAACAGATTATGTCCTTAGTGGAGTCCAGATTTTCTTTTCCTGCAGTTCCTAACATCATCTCTATGTGATGTGATATCCCTGTCTGCTGGCTTTGTTTCTGCTTCAGGTACTACCTTTCAATGACTAACTTTTGTACCTGTCTATTTTTGAGGGCTTTCTAATCATCCTTATCAAGTCATCAGTGACTTTTTGTCTTTTAAGATTGTCAGATGGCCCTGCATAATAGGCATAGTGGGTTTTGCTTTGCTTGAACACTTCAACAGTTGCCACATTACAATAGTTGCCAGTCCTTTAGTTGGCATAAGAACTCCTTTCCTTTACTGGGATTTTTATTCTTAATATGAAGGCAGGAAAAGGCATACATCCAGACTTGTTTGCAGTTTCACTTCAGAACTGCACTATGGATCAGAAATGCTGAGGTGTCCGATGGATTAGAGACTTAAGGGAATTTATGTATTCCATAATCATAAGACAGCACAGCTAACAAATTACAGCTATGCTAAGGAAGCTGTATTGGTATTTTCATCAGAAAGTTACTAGCACAACTGCTTACCTGAGCTGGTTGTCTATCTTGGAAATGCAAATCAAGCCCAACAGTTTACTTTTGTGAAATGATGTATGCTGTCACTTTATGCACCAAAATGTGGTATTTAATTAAAAAGGAATTTGAGAGGACATACAGAAATTACTCTGATGGAACAATTTGCCCTGGTTTTCATAGTTGTACATAATAATTTAACATATTACTGGTTAGGTCTCATCACAATTATGTTTAAGTTTTTCCTATAACTAAATTGCATGTTTTCCCCTCTCCACCCCCAGTTAAGTGGAATGTTGTTCACTAAATGAAGCCTTCATTATACAGATTTTTCTGTTCAACATGTAAACCATGTTCTCTCCAATTTGTAGATTCTTGTGGACACTGTTTGGGCTTTGTCCTACTTAACAGATGGTGGAAATGAACAGATACAAATGGTGATTGATTCGGGAGTTGTACCTTTTCTAGTTCCCCTTCTGAGTCATCAGGAGGTTAAAGTTCAAGTAAGTCTGATTCAGTTGTTTGAATAGTCCTTTGTATGCTGTTCGCTAAAAAAAAATGTGCCTTACAGTATTTTTTCGGGGCGTTAGTGAGATGAACATTTATAGCTACATTTTGTGCTGGTAAGACTGAAGAAAAAATATTACCTACACTGGGGGAAAAAATGTTAGAAAGAAAACTCAAGCAAAACAGTATTAACACAGTGTTAAGTAGTGACAGGTTAAACATTGACTTCCATTATGTGATTACCAGGGGTGCCTTCCTTTTCTAGTCCTAAAATATTTAATGACAACAGACTTTATGTTTCCAGAATTCAAGTAATATGCACTCTTTCTGGTGCTGCATACATAGTTGTGCACGTTCTATCTGAATAGTTCATGGAAATCAGTATTTTGGAACCTTTAGAGTATGGAAATATTTGCAAATGCTGAGTTTTTTTAGTAAAGTAAATTTGTAATTAGCTGTGAAAGGTTAACTGAGCTTACTTGATTAATTTTAAAGACAATGTGAAACTAAAAGCTAGTTAATGTGTACTGGGTTTTTTATGACCCATCTGCTGTAACACTGAGCTCTTCTGTATATCTGTGCATTTGATATGTTTAGTTTGCACTGTGGATGAGATTTGGCTGTCTTGAAATTTGTCAGACTAGTTCACTTGATGAAACAAGTCTCTCCAGTATTCTATCACTTGTAAAGCATTTACTGACCAGTACATAAAGATGTAAAGTCCATTTCTGAAATCACCTGAGGCTCAGTAAGTAGTTGTGAGGTTTTGAATGCCCTAGTGGGGAGCTGAATGGAGAATTGAGCAACCTCAGCAGACATAGAACCTAGAAGCTGTTGTTGGAATTGTAACACAGATCAGGTACATGATGAATTAATATTTCAAGGTTTTAATATTCTTTTAATTTCTAATCTTTTCACTTTTTGAGTTGAGCTGCAGTGCATTTATTCTGTGATGTACTGTGTCTTTTGATGAAGCAGTATCCATTTTTCTGATGTAGCTCAGAGGATAAAGTGCTAAGTTGTATTTTGCAAAGTGCTTTTATAAAGAGATCTTAAAATGCTCTTTGTTACAGCGTAAGTAACAGCAATGTCTTTAACATGCAATTTTTTTTCCTTCCCACTTTGGATATTCAGACAGCAGCACTGAGAGCAGTAGGCAACATAGTAACTGGTACTGATGAGCAGACACAAGTTGTTCTCAATTGTGATGTTTTGTCTTATTTCCCACATCTCCTGACGCATCCAAAAGAGAAGATTAACAAGGTATGATTTGCTGCTTCTTAACTTAGCATTTTTTTTAAGAAATAAAACAGTAGCCTGTGGAATATTACAGAAGAATTTCCTACAGCTGTTATTTCCGGCATGTGAGCAATTTTGTATAAAGATGCAGCCTTTGAGGCTGGTGCTTAATTAGGTCTGAAACCAAACAGCCATAGTGAGTATCCATGCATTGGTGTTGATGCCTCATGCTTTCTGGGAGGACTGAAGGGTTTTGCTTTTGGTGTGAGATACTTTTTCTTTTCATTTGCAAAGTGGGTAACTGGCTAACTTCAGTTACAGTTTTTCATAATTTTAGTTGAGTCCAGTGAGTTGCATAAGATCAATCCACCTTACCCACTTCACCTTTTCACAGTGAAGTTTGTTCACTTGTTCATCTTCACCTTCAAGGAAGGAGGGTATATCACTGTCCTTTCCTGAAAATTGGCTCTGCATTTCATCTCCTTCCTTTTGGCAGAAATAACTTCACTGCTGCAAGGATTGGGTGGAATAGGAGAGTTTGATGAAAGTGATCAGTGCCTCCTTTTCCAGAGCTGTATTTCATGTTATTTGGGTTTTTTTAGTCATTGTGCCATCTTCCATTGCAAAGATGGTCTGGCTGAGGAGAAGGCTTTTTTTATTTAGGTTATGTAATTCCCCCATATAGTGTATCATTGAGAAGAAGTCTTTTTGTGAGGAATCTCTGTTTCTTCAGGCCCTGTCAGTTGTGAAAATCTTTGAAGAAGTTATCTTTGACAGTCAAACTGATGTTATTTATTTTTGCCTGCCCTCTTAACTCTCACAAAAGAGTGATGAAGAGCTCTTTTGAAGGCCAAGGAATTATTTTTGTACAAATAAAAAAAAAAAGTCCAGAAATGCTTTGAGTTTTGTTTCAAGTCTATATTGTGAGAGGCAAATAGAAATAAAAGCAAGATACACGTCCTTAAAAAAAGGGGAAACCCATGTTTTTTTTTCCTGCAGTGGTTCATAATTGCCTGCTTGCCACATCTTTTACTTAAGATTGGAGCCTTTTTAAGATGTTCTAGATTGTCATGACAAGTATCCCCCTTTGTAAGAGGGAATTTATAACTGCTATGGGATAGGTGGTAGCTATGTAGATGGACCTCCTGAAGGAGTAACTGCAGAACAAAGTCACAGGACCGTGTGTCCTGTGTGATACTTGAATGAGATTTGTGGACACCATGTTACACAAAGAAAATGGGAGGTAGAGTCTTCCTTTTATCATAGCAGGAGGGTACTACTGAGCTGTCAGTAGTAGGATTAAAGGACGAGTCCTTTTTTTTCTTGATGCTTTACCAGTTTTCCTGTTTTCCCCATAAAATGGATTGGAAGTTTAAAGCCTGTCTGTGACTTCAGCAGTGCAAAGTGGATATAAGGCTTACATGAGTATTACTCCTGATGTGTGGAGACACGCCTTGTGTGAGAGAGAATCTGGCCCTGTGAATCAATCATATTAATTTTACATTGATTCCCTGTTTTCTTTCACAGTGCAATAAAAGTTTGTGTGCTGGAAGTGCTACTGAGGAGGAGGCCTGTTTAGTGATTGCTCATAGTGTGATTTTAGGTTTTGATGAGGTGGTCAGGTTTGGTTGAGTTATTTTTTTTATCTGCTGACTAGTTTTTAAAAGTGCTTTGCTTTTTTGCTTTATCCCATTGTAGGAAGCAGTTTGGTTCCTTTCCAATATCACAGCAGGAAACCAGCAACAAGTTCAGGCTGTAATAGATGCTGGGCTAATCCCCATGATCATACACCAGCTGGCTAAGGTCAGTCAAGCTATCAGCTATGCAAGTTGTCATCCTCTTTTTATAAATCTGACATGAGGAGTTTGTGATTTTTAATAAGTTTGACAGATGTTTCCATGCTGATTTTAATGAGCTATTAATTTTATTTTTCAGGGGGACTTCGGGACACAAAAGGAAGCTGCTTGGGCAATTAGCAATTTGACAATAAGTGGGAGAAAAGATCAGGTATGTGTAGCAGGATTTCAAGCTGTCACTAAATTGTTGCATATGCAGCCATTTATGTAAGAAGCACAATGCTGAAAGCATTTTTTTTGTTTTTAATTATTTAGGTTGAATACCTTGTACAACAAAATGTAATCCCACCATTCTGCAATCTACTCTCAGTAAAGGATTCTCAAGTGGTGCAGGTGGTGCTGGATGGCCTGAAAAACATCTTGATAATGGCTGGTGATGAGGCTAGCACAATAGCTGAAATTATAGAAGAGTGTGGAGGTAAGAGCTTACTAGGCTTTTAAAAAACTTAATTGGCTGGATGTTATTCTGTCTTCCCCTTGCTGCTGTTGTTGTTTACTGTAGTGTTATTTAACATGAGCTATTTGAGTAAACAAGGGAGACTTTTTAATGAGAGACATTACCTTTTTTTTGTCTGTTTATTTCAGTTTGGAGATGGCTTTGTAGAGGCAATTGTTGAAGGAGCTTTCTGTAGCATAGGTATTTTTTAGGTTTCAATGAGAACTGTAATTCTTTTCATTTGATAATTGCACATACTTTGTCCTGTGGTAAAACACACAATTCTTGCTCTAGTTCATTGCCTTGGAAGCAGTTTTAGGATCATAATTTTATTACAGAGCAAAGCAGGATGAGGAGTCTTTTCAATATCACAATCCAAGTTGTAATATATGCTAATTAATGTATTATAACAAAGAGATACTAGAGAACATAATGCACTAGAAGCTTTTCCCTTGTGTTATTCCATATCCAGTTTGAAAATGGGACTAGTATTTTAGCTGCTTTGTCACCTTGCTGTTTTAAACTTACAGGCAACACACGAATGTAGCCACTTTTTTTTTGGGATACGTAGAAAACACAAGCACTAACTCAAAAGTTATGTAGTAGACAGAAGTTTTAAAAATTAAGGAGATATTTTTAAAAATAAGGAAATTTTTCTAAACAAAGAGAAGACTCCATTATCCATTTTTCATAAAATGAAATATTCCCTGGCATATAGAGTTCACAAACTACTTCTCTTTCCTCTTAGAGACAAAGATAACTGCTGTGTAGATCATATTTTCAAACTGAGCGACATCTTTTCTAGTGTGATTCAGTAGTAATGTTTAACTATTTTTCTTATATTTTTTAAGTAGTCAGTAACTCTGGTTTAATCTTACAAAACTCTTGTCCATTTTCTTTTATTCAGGATTAGAGAAAATCGAAGCCTTGCAACAACATGAGAATGAAGACATTTATAAACTAGCATTTGAAATTATAGATCAATATTTCTCTGGTGACGATGTAAGTATGCTAAAGATGGAAAAGTATATGCATTGTGCTCTTAGCTTAGTAAGTACATTGTCACTGGTCCTCAGCTCCAATGGTCACAAACATACATTATCTCCCAAGTCAGTTTTCCTGGTCCTTGTTCAGTACAGTTTCCCTTAATTTGAAGTCTTTGAAGAGTTTCTCAATATCAGGACTTTTCTTCAGCAAAATCTAGAGGACTACTCTAGTTTTGCCTAACAAATTGATCAGTGCTCACTTAATTTTGTCAGATTGACGTGTAATTACTTGTGATTAGAATCTAAACAGTTGTCGGCTCTCCTTTTTATTTTCTCATACATCTGTCTTTGAAAGGGGCAGCGGATCCTTACTTTCAGGTAAATTTTTGTATTTCAACTCTGTATTTGCTCAGTCTGGATTCTGCAGTGAAGAGAGTCATCAAAACTATTAACACTTTCTGCATTTGTTTGATCTAGACCATCCAACATTTTGTTGCATCCAGGTTAGGTATTTTGACCCTCTGGTTCTAGCTCCTCCTGCTACTGGCTGCTTGTGAGTTCCTGAGGAGCTCTTCAATATGCAGTTTGAAGACAAGTTATCTTTTCTAGGCTTTCCAGGGTGTCTGTAGTTCTACAGCCTAGTAGAACTATGTTTTCAGCTCTTCTCTTAAATTGAACTCTCTAAATGGCAGCTCTAACTTCAGGACTCAGTAATTTTCAGTTCATGGGCCCATCATACGATCAGGAAGTTAGTCACCAGAGGTTAAGATATGTGAGGAGTTCCCTATGCCTGTAGTGATTCTGTGAGTGGTATCCTAGAGTCTCCATAGAAACTCTAAAACTTCTGTGTCTAACTGAAGAGCACAGTCTGGTTGATGTGGGTGGAAAAATATCCCTGTTGAGTTTAGTACTCCCTTTTGTGCATTTACTTTTTACATTAACACTATTTAATCTATACCTAATGGGGTGAATATGTCTGCTTTACTCAAGAGCAGGATTTTCCTTCAGATCATTATATTGTTACTATGTTTTCTGAAGCTTCTGAAACTCAAAATTGTAGGAATTCCATAATTACTCCAGGGATACAAGAGATTGGTCATGGTAGCCTGATTGGCACTGTTATGATGGACTGTCCAGGAGTGTTCTTGCCTTCTGTCACTTCAGGATATTCTGTGTTCTCATGAGATGTTGCTTGCTGCTTGATGCCCCTTTGTTGCTTATCCCATGTGTTCCTTTGCTGCGCCCTGTAAAGTGCACAGCCTGTACTTTAGGACCAGCCCTAACAGCTTCCTGACTTCAGTTTTGTGTGTTAAAGGCAGGTGAGCATAGGTGGGGTTACTTTGTAGTATCCCTGCAGAAGGCAGAAGTGCTAATTTATCAAAACAAAAATGTTTTGCGAAACATTCGGAATCCAGACTCAGTCTTCATGTGGGCGTGATGTGCAGATTGTTGTGGTCACAAAAGGCCTCAGCCTCTTCCCCCCAGTTTAGATAGTGTCACTAAAAAAGATTTCAGATGAGTCAGTTCTGATGTGTGCACTACTGCAAGGCCAGGTCTCAGAAAGCTGTTCAGACCCCTCACACAAGGGCTCTTTCCTGCTTCACAATGACACACGATCTCAAATGAGGCTCAGAGAGCAGTGCAGCTGGTGATTTGCAGGAGGATGGGTAGGGTTTGAAGCTGTGCATTTTGTTGTTACTGACCATGTTACTTGCTATTCCTTGAGGCTGTAAATACCAAATTCTAACAGCTGTGAGGAAGCTGGGTGAAGTTGGCTGCTGATGCCTTTCATTCTGTATCCGTAGAGCAATGAAGTACTGTTGATGTAAAACCAAATTCAGACTGTGCTTATGAGATCCATATAAAACCTCTCTGAAATGAGTTCTAAATCCTTCAAATTCTGATAGGAGATACTAAGAAGTCTTTTAAACTTTATATAAGTATTTCTATCAGCTGCTGATAAAAATATATTTTCATGTTGAAAGAAAATGGGAGAAAGTACAAAACTAATTTTGGAATCCACAACTAGTGATTAGCCAACTCCAGAAGTACTGAAAATTGGCACTGAAAATTAAACTGCACAGCTAAAATAGCAACTGCTTTGACCAAACAGCAGCACTGTCCCTAAATTACCATTACAATTTTCTGTTTCCCTAATGGTATTAGAACAGAGTTGATGTGCTGTTCTTTTTAAATGTATTTAGGGAATTTAATTGGAAAAACAGATCTAATTTTACTGCGATAATACTTAAAAAAAAAAAAAAAAAAAGAAAACATGAACATTTGTGAATTTCTCCTCTGTGTACCCAATCATACAGGAAATTGGCCTCTCATGAGTTTCTGCTGTTGTGTTTTGTAGATCGATGAAGACCCCAGTCTCATTCCTGAAGCCACTCAAGGAGGTACTTACAACTTTGACCCAACGGCCAACCTTCAAACAAAAGAATTTAATTTTTAAGTTCAAAAAAAGTGCAGCTTCTCTTGTCCCACACCAGTACGAAGCACCACCAGATGGCTACCAAGTGAAGAAACAAAAGGCTCCAAGACACACATGCCTCTTCGTTTTGATGCTTCTAAAGCAAGCCATGTATTGGTCACTTTGCAGTTGCCAAACATCACTATCACATGGACTGTAAATGCATATGCATGATCTCTTAAACTGTTTCAGAATTCTTTTTAACAGTCCCAACTACCTTTTTTTGCCTTTTTCCTGGTGCCACATGCTGACAACCGCAATCTGCAGTTTTGTTAAGAATATTCCATAGTGGTGGCACATTGGCTTTCCACGGAAAAGTAGCTTCTTTGGAAAATGGTGCGCTGTGGATCAAGACACTTTGGTATGATGCATACATTTTGGAAGACTTTACAGGGGCCCAGTTT
Source organism: Urocynchramus pylzowi (assembly GCA_013397555.1). Taxonomy (NCBI): domain Eukaryota; kingdom Metazoa; phylum Chordata; class Aves; order Passeriformes; family Fringillidae; genus Urocynchramus; species Urocynchramus pylzowi. The sequence goes on along the minus strand of VZRH01003384.1, from coordinate 94,523 downwards.
GCTCTGAGCCTCCATCATCGTCCTCCACAAACATATTTTCATAAACTTTATGTGGAAGAATAGATTCAAAAATGCAAGCCAAATGAATTTCATTGGTGAAACTGAAATAAAAGTAACTTATAGAAACACAACACTTGGCAATTGATTAAACACTTAAGTTTAAAACAAACAAAAAAACTACTTCAGCTATCAGTAATTGATGTGTGTTCATTAACTGCCTCAGAAACCAGGGTTGGAGAATGAACTGTAGATTTGGACTGGTAAAGCTTTTGCCATTATACCTAATTTTTGAGAACAGCGAGCCCTATTTGACCACTCACTTCAGCCTGTGTGTTCCTGCTGTTTTGAAGTAATCAAATGCTGTGCATGGTATTTTACCTGAGCTACAACCTGTTATGGACTTGAACTTCTGTTTAAGCTGAAAGCAAGAGTCCCAGACTGTAGAAAAAAAATTCTGTCCAAAAATGTATTAGTTAAAAAGAATCTTGCTTTCAACTTTCAGTAGTCAATATCTTCTGTTTTAAATTGATAATTGGATATGGTTGATTTATATTGGGTTTAAACTGTGGAGCTTTCATGTTTACTGTAATTTAGTCTTAAACTATTTTTTACTTAGTAACCAGTGCTTATGATGATGTGGTTGGCAACAAACCAGCAACTACTTAGGAGCGTCATAAAAGCTTCATTCTTGGAGTATTGGAAGAATAATTCACAAGTTAGTCTCAAATCTTATTCATGTGATTAAAAACATACAAACTGGTTGATGTGTGAGGCTGTATCGAAGCTGCCGTTACTCAGCGTAAACCCGATGTGCAGCGCACATTAAATAACTTTCTATAAGGTATGTGAAGTCATTGCTTTTGGAAAATCGCCTGACCCAGTCACTTTCAAAGGGATTTTGCTATTGCTGGGGCGAAGATCGGTAATTTTGAAATTCTGTAAGCTGTCACACAAACTGGTTTTGTTGCTGTTGTTTACTGGGTGTAATTTCCCAATGCATTGATGTGAAGGGATAGAAAAATCTAAACTAATTTAGTTATTGGATGTGGGTTGTATTTACTGTGATGAAGATAAGGACAGATGCCATCAGAGCTTTGTGGATCAGCTGTTTTTCCACTGATGAACAACACATAGCAGGTGTGCATTCATTAAATATATATCTGCCAAGGTGGAGCCACTTTAAAGAGTGAGTTGTCTTGTATCCCAGCTGGATACAAGCGTATGTTTAAACTGCAAGATTTTTACTTGCTAGATAATCTGTTTTAATATAGTGGTTTGGCCTCTGATTATTTATAGGTTTTATAAATTTTAGAATCAATTTCTCTTTAAGGTGGCTCAGATTTTTCAACTCTTGTGCACATAAAATTGAGTTGAAGTTCATTGTGCCTTTTTTCTTTTCCCAGAAGTTGAGTTGAAGCTTCATATGGTAACTGCATCCTATTCACACACTATAGTCTAAAATCTTGAAACTGTGTGGTGTTCGCTAAAAAACTAAACAATAAAAAGTCAAAGTTAGGTAAGGTCACAAAGTTTTTGTGAAATTAGAGTTCCAGCAGATGTTATTGTGAACAAATATTTCCCCCCTTCTAATTCAGTCTGGTCTCCCGTACGCCGTATAGGCTGATGCATTGCCGGTCCAGCTCCCCTCGCTGTTGTTCTGGAGGTTGCATACAGATTGATGCTGAAACAACAGTTCTCCTCTGCTGTCAAGATTCGATCCTTTTCTTGCACTCAATGCGTTACAATAAAAGTGAACATCAGAGAACTGGGTAAGGCAGGTCAAAGTGCTTGCTCAGTTCTTTCTGCTGTGACCTTATCAGCTTTTGATTGGGATTGCACCATTTCATAGTTAATAAAGGAAACAAAGTATATTGCTGCACTTTTACGTTTTCAGAACAGTGTTTAAAATTGCATTGTTTTTATTATTTTTTTAAACTATCAGTTAAAATAGACTAAAACGTTCTTTCAAAGAGGCATCTAAATGTGTTCCTAATTTTGTATATGGGCTTAGGTTTTGTAACCAATAAAAAGCTGCTATCAAATACTATAAAACATTCAAGAACTTATTTTGAAGGTTATGGAACTGCTTAGTCTTCATGGATTGACTTAGGGGTTTTTGTCTTTGACTAGATATTAGTTAGCAGAACTCCGCATCAAAGTTGGAAGTATGTTACAAGTATGAATAAAGTGAGCTAATGCAGTCATCTCTGAAACTTTGGATACGGAGTTTTATACTTTGTATGGAGATGTTTCCCAGGTGTGTACAGGGGGCTGGGGTAAGTGGGCTGCAGCTGTTCCATGTAATTATTGAAACAGTGACTTCAGTTCAAAGGCTTGAAGGTGGACCAAGAGTGTCAAGGAACTTCCACAGTTGTCTTCAGCCTCCAGAAACATCCTTGAGGCTCCTGGTGCAAGGCTGATTGCTGATTCAGCATTAATTTAAGCTCAGGATGCTGCACAAGAGGGGCCCAGCTCCTGCCCCGTGTGGGTTGGGAGGGAGTGTGCACCGACCTGGCCTTGGAACAGACAGCCTTTCATGGCCAGTATCCCTCCCCCTGGCACAAGTGACCCCATTGGGGTGCTGCTTGGGAACAGCTTGGAAGTGTCAGAGACTTGCATTGTCCAGCAGCCTCCTAATTAGTACAGTCCTGCTTTAATTACAGGACAGCACCAGTGGGAGGGGAGACCACTTGAACTGTTTGAAAGTTGTTTGCCTGTGACTGCAGCTGTGGCTTTGCCATCCCTTCTCTGTGTCAGTTGGCTGAGCCGCCTGGAGAAACCCATCTCCATGGCTGGGAGATGGAGATGAGCTTCCAGTGCTGTATTTAAGTCTTTACAAATGTTTGTCCATGGGAATATAAAGGACAAAGATTTTATAAGAACCTAATTCCCATTTCCCAAAGCTGTTTAATCCCTTTGGTTCCTTCAGCTTTCAGTTGACAAACTGAACTGTGTTGTTTTTGCAAGCTGTTAATCATCCTCTAGATCCTACCTGGAGGACTTGAAAGACACTACATTGGAATAAATAATGCATTATTTTAAGACATGTCTTATTTAGAAAGGGTGAAATGTAGATGATATCTTCATGTTCCCCATACTTGTAAAAGTACTGGCACTTCCATTTTGTTAGCTTGATCTCCTGAACAGAGAAATGAGTAAGAAGAGCCACTGACAGGCAGATGTTTAATTGGGTTTTTTTTTCATCTCAGTGATAGTTGAGGCCACTTTGTTATTCTTTGTTATTCTCCTCTTCTCTAATGCCCTCTAGATTCTGAATGTCATTCAAACTAGTCCTTTCCACCAAATGCAGTGTGTTGTGTTCCTTCTATTTTGTTGCATTAAAAAAAAAAGTATTCCTTTTTGTGGCATAATTATGCTTCTATTCAAACATATGTAGGACAACAAATTATGCCAAGCCATTAGGAAGCCCTTTTCAGGAAGAAAAGGATAAAAACCCAATCAGTAGAAAACTGGGCTCCAGCAGGCAAAGCCTTGGGAGATTTTGCTGCAGGGGTTTGTTATGATTGTCACTGTCACCTTGAGAGCAGCGTGAGCTGGAGGTGCCTGAGATGCACAGGTCTGCTTCAGGCTGGGACATTATTTGAGGCTGCTCAGGTAAACTGCCTCATGTCAAGATGCAGAGTTAGGAGCTAGAGCAGCTCTCTACTTCCCTGATCCTGGTTTGTGTGTGCATCAGAAATGGTAATGGGCAGGTCTGCTCCCTGCTGCTGGCTTGGCCTGGAGCTCTCCAGCTGCTGCTGCAGGCACATGAGCAGCTTCGTGTTCAAAAGCACTCATGATGCAGCTTTCTTGAGCAGCATCCCAGTTTGTAAAGGAGCTTAGAAGCTGATTTTTTTCCAACCTTAGTTGGAAACCTTAGTTGTAAGGTTTTAATGTTGGAGAGATCACAACCTTGTGTATCACACCTAAGAATGTTAATAAGGTGATTCTTTTGTTTTAAAATGAAGGTTGGAGCCTTTAGGCCTTTGCGTTCACCTATAGCAGTAGAATAGGTGAATGTCACCACACAACCTCAGAGGAAGAATGGCAAGTTCTGGGAAGGATTTAGGTGCCCTGCAGGGAGGCTCTTCCCTGGATGTGATGGGGGAGCTGCTGAAGGAAGTTGGTTGTCCAACTTGTGTTTGCTCTGTACACTAAATAGGCTCCAGGGACACATAAAGGTGTGGAACATGGATTAACCATCCACTTCCTAAGTAAGGTCCTGTGGAAAACTGGTGGATTTTTTTAATGTGCTGAAATGAAGTGTAAGGGACCTAATGTCTGCACCTGCTATTTGTAGGCTGATCATCTTTAGTGGCTTTATTTGCTTGTTTTTAATCCTGATTCGTGGAGCCAGATGATAGCCCATACAAAATTAATTGTACATGAAGAGGGAGGATCAAATTGAAATATTGTGCCAGTGGGCTTCTGCAAGTTCACTTATAGGTTTGTGCACAGAAGTGCTCAAGGGAAGCTACAGCTCTTGTCCTGAGACTCATCACTTTTTTATCTGTTTGATGCAGTTTGCATGTTGTTTCCCATGCATTTCATACTTTTATATCCCAGTAGAGCTCCCTGAAATCTGCATACTGCCTGCATGTTATAACATGAAAAATGAGGGATAAATTCCTTCTGTTCTTGCCATGACCATCCCAGCTTGCAGGAGGTCTGGCCCAGTAATTGTGAGCCAGATGTTTATTTGACATTGGTTCTCTAGGAGTGCTTTGCCTGGTCATTGTTTTTGTCATGTTAAGCACGGCACCACATAAATCTCAGGAGGTGATGGGTGTAGAGGGAGAATTTGGACTTGTCAAATTCTCATGTTTAAATCACATATGTAGAAAAATGTGTTGCTTTTTCAAAAGAGAAGTGCTCTTTCAGTTGGTTCAGATCTCTCAGTCCCCGCCTTTACTGCTTTAGAACAAATATTAAAATTTTTAGAAAAAAAAGAGACTAAACCCCCCCACCTTTTTAATGTGTCTTTGCTTCAATTGCTGCTAAAATGTTGCATCTCACATGGAAAAATGTCTGTCCAAAGGGCTCATTTGTGAACACTTACAGGGAGCTGGATGTGCTGGATACTTAGCAATAATACTTCCAGCTCTGTAATCGCAGTCTCAAATTCTCACATTTCAGGGCTTTGTGCTGAAATATTAACCCTTTGCTGAGGAAAGGGCCCAGTCCAAGGGGAGTAATTAACAAGGTGGCACCCTGCTCCTGCAGCAGCAGCGTGTTCCTTTCTCCCTGCCATCGAACTGCTGGGGTTTTATGCAACCTCATTGTCAGCAGCACAGAGCCAAGAGTTTGCACTGAGCTTTGTGTGGCTATTGTCATCCAGGGAGGTGTTTTTATGTGAACTCAACCAGAGATCTGTTCTTGAAATATTAATAACTGATGGAAAGGGAAAAAATCACTTCTTGTAAAGGTCACAGCTTTCTCTGCATTTGATATTTTAGTCAACATCTAAACTCCTGAATTTTTCCAGGAGTTTTACTCACCTCAGTTGTGTATTAGTTTAAATTTAATAGAAGAAAGACTTGGCCCCTAAAGATGGGAAAGAAAATTTGCAAATGTGAGTCCTGTATGTCTAGAAATGGAAGTTTACTGAGGTCCATGATTTTTCTTGATGTAACCTTGGGGCTGCTTCTCATGCTTCCAGTTGCAAGAATACAAAAAGTATTCCTCAGGGCCTTTCTTTGCTGTTACCCCAGTCCCAGTCACTTACTCAAAGAGAAGCACTGCAAGCACTGAAGTGTTTCCACTGAGGACTTGGGGGCTCTCTTCTCCCCCCTTGGGAATCATCAGACAACAGGCTGCTGAACTGCTTCCATATTCCTTCCAACCTGAGATTGTGCAAAAGCAAAAAGCGGTGGCAGAGAAGCAAAAGCTCCCTGCTAGGTGGGTGTCAGTGCCAGCTGCAGGCTCTGTGCCTGGGGACTGACTGTCCCCCTCCATTACACCAGAGAAAGCTGGTGTGGACATAATTTGCTCCTTATTCAGTGTGTAGTTACTCAGGGTTATAAAGCAGATGGCTGGAACTGAACCACTGACTTGAGGCTGCCTAGCTTTTTTTGCAGCTGAAATTTCCTGCACTGTCCCTGGTTTTTAGGGTTTGGGTGTTTGTTTTGGTGGGGGTTTTTTGCTTGTTTGTTGGGGTTTTTTAATAGAATATTTTAACAGAAAATAATAGTTTTAACAGGTTTTTTTTATTAACAGAATATTTATATTGATATTCTATCATGGGTATAACCTGCAGTCTCAAAACTCACAGCAGGCATGTCATCTAAAGCTCTTTCCTGGGGCATTACCTTCAAGAAAATCCATTAAGTTCCAGCACCAAGGAGAGCAAAATAATTCAATGAGGATGCATCTCCTGGGAGGAAGATGGCAGAGACTGTGAGATGCTCCTGCGTGGCCTGGACTGGGCAGTTGAGGGGCTGCATTTCCACAGGATGCTGATCCAAGCGACAGGCAAGAGCAGCATGAGCCAGGGCCAGCCCCGAGGGCACAGGAAGGCACAGCCTGTCAGAAGCCATTCTGTGGCATTTTCAGCCTCTCTGGTCGAGGCCCTCATCTTTCCCAGGGAATTAATTCTCTAAGGATCTGTTTTCCAGCAATTTTCCTGCCTCCAGCAGCACGTGAGCTCCCATGCAGTGGTGGAGGCAGCCAATGGGGTCTTCAGCTCTGCCAGGGGAGGGTACAACAAGGTCATTTGTACCTCTGCTGATGGTGCTGGGGGAGCAGATAGCAATGTGAATGTTTTCTGTGGTGTGGAAGAAATGTAGGGTGCAGAAAAGAACAACAAAAATATTGAGTCTGGATTTTTTATTTAAGCAATTTTCCTGCCTCCAGCAGCACGTGAGCTCCCATGCAGTGGTGGAGGCAGCCAATGGGGTCTTCAGCTCTGCCAGGGGAGGGTACAACAAGGTCATTTGTACCTCTGCTGATGGTGCTGGGGGAGCAGATAGCAATGTGAATGTTTTCTGTGGTGTGGAAGAAATGTAGGGTGCAGAAAAGAACAACAAAAATATTGAGTCTGGATTTTTTATTTAAGATAGAGTGGTAGCTCATTGAAGTAAATCATGAGTGCTTCTTCCCAGGGTGGAAATACAGGAGTATAAAGGTCTCCCCAAGGGAGAAAGCCTGGGGGAACCAAGGGGTTCACCTTCCTGCCAGGCTAAGGTGCCTGTATCACCCAAAGGCCTGGGGTTGCCTGCAGCCTTCTCCAGCAGGACATGTCCCCCACCCTCCCAGTCATTCCCAGGCACTGTCTTTGTAGAGCAGAGCTGCTTTTTCTCAGAAGCACAGCAAACATCATGCCCATTCTTCCCAGGGCAGCTCTGGAGACTCAGGATTATTTTTCCATGTTTGCAGTCCAAAACCTGCTCTTCCTGGCTGAGCTTCCCTGCTTTGCTAGTGATGGGTCCACCCCATTGTGCAGAAATGGAGCATCCTCAGGAATGGTCTGTCATGTTTTGCTCTGTATTGGCCTTCCCCAAGGAACAGGGAGAAGCTACTTCTCCATCCTTGTGCAAGCTCCAGCCTGAGGCACGTTTTGCAGGCACCTCACAGCTGGTGCAGTGCTGAACCCCTGCTCCAGCCCTGTACTGACCCAAGCCTCGTGTCTCTGAAAATACTGCCTGTGTTGAAGGGTGGACTTTTAGCACTGGTATATCATTTGCACCATTATTAAACAAAAGGACTACTGTTAAGTGCTGTCAAAAGCCAGAAAATCATGAGGTGTAAATTTTGAGTCTTTATAAGCACAACAGACTGTCCTCTGATCCCCCAAGAAATGAGGGCCACAACTCTCCTCCCAGCTGGTATTTTTCTTCCCCAGGAAACCCCCAGTTTGGTCTTTCCAAAGTCCTTTCCCACCATTATCAAACCTCACATGGTTTGATACGTGACTTTGTTGTCTCTCTGCAGAAGCCACTGGCTTTGTAACCCCACCACTGTTCGATTAAAAAGCAAATATTTTGCTTATGCCCAAGGCAAAGTGTTGCTGCAGAGCCACCATTCACCAAGCAGGGTTTTTTTTGTGCAAGTGGTTGTGGCCTGTTGGAAAAAAACCCTCATTGCCACATCCAAATGTGTTTAGCCAGCACAGGCCAAAAAAACCTAATAAAAATCTGAGGTGTAAGGGAGAATTAAAGAACAGTTTGTCAGCTCTAGGAGCTCCAGGGAGATTGTTTCTCACAGCAATTAGCAGACAAGACATTGATGGTGCTGGTCTGGCTTAAAGCATTAGAACTTTGGAGAGGAGAAGTGTCCAGGCTGGGCTGGAGCAGAGGTTTGTGCTTCTGGTCAGACCACAGAGAGGCAGATGGAGTACAGGCAGAGGGGGACACACTTGTCTGGTCTGGGTCATAGTAGTTGGTTAAATTACCTTTTTTTTTTCCCTTTTGGGAGGAATTTTATGCAAGTCACACTGTGTGAAGTATGAGATGTGGGGATGATGCACTCCTGGCCATGGATGCATCGCTGAGATCCTAACCCAAATCCCAGCCTTCACCTGGCATTTTTAACAATATCCAGATGGCAGGCTCAGGGCTTTGACTCAAGCAAATGCATCATGAGAAAAATGAAGTGTGGAAAGCTTAGATGAAGGCCAGTTAATTAACCCTTTGAAGCCCGTGATGTATTGAACAGTAGTTTGTCTTAATCATTATTGCATGACTGGCTTTTAATGCCATTTGGCACCCACTTTGATTTTTTAGGAGATGGAATCACACGTGGTTTTGCTCCTTGTTTTTTGTTGATGAGTTACCTGTGGTGAATGTTTATAGGTGGTATTTCAGGGTTTCTTCAAAAGGAAGAAATTACTTTACAGCTGTTAGGTGTATTAAGCAAAAATTAAGACATTTCACTGCATTATACAGCCTGTCTCCTAACAAAAAAAGGGGGATTGGAATATTTTTGTCCATATTGTATTTGAAAAGAATGCTCTTCTTAGCCTTTAAAATAAAATTCTTATTGACCTTTCTTCCCCTGAGCATTTTGCAGGTCTCTGGCTGCTGCCCAAACACTCTCCTCCCTGTGTTACATCCGGTCACAGATCCCTCTCCTGCACCCTGTGCCTGCCTGTTCCCTCTTTAAATACTTTTGGCAGCTGTCCATGCCCTCACCCTGCAGCCCTGGGATCTCATGGTTCCCCTGTGATCTCAGGCCCTTCAGCAATACTGAAACCCATCAGGGAAGCTCCACCAGGAACTGCAGGACAAACAGCACGTAGCTCCATCTGAAAATACAGCAACAATGCCAGCAGCAGAAATCAGCTACTGTGCAAGTAGAAACTGTTTTGTGTTGTGGACTGGCTGAAAAATGGAAGTTGTGAAGAGAGCGGGGAAAAGGTGAGTCACCCTTCCTGTGCTGGTGAAGAGGGAAAGATGAATCGTCCTTCCTGGTTTTAATGTTGGTTGTTTGGGTTTTTTCCCCCAGTTTGCTGCTTTCCTGCTCTCTGGAGTGGGATGGAAAACTTCTTGATAAGAATTAAAAAATAAATATGTCCTGGGTTCCTACTCAGGAAGCTGCTTTAAAAACCAGTCCCACAGAAAAGTTAATAAATCAGTGAGGAATAAGCTATGTCCCTTCATAAACAGTGTGAAAGAGCAATGAAGTGTCTTGGTGTCCTTGAAAAATCAGCAAGACATGGTGGTAACTCCCACTGCAGTGATCCCTGCAAAACAGAGATGGGATGGGAGGCCCAGGGGCTGGAATTGCTAATAGACCTGGGCAGGGAGGCTGCTGTGACAGCTCCAAGCAAGGGTAGCTAATTGATTGTATGGCTCATCTCAGTGGAGGGGTGGCTGAGAAGATTAATGCACAATTATGGATTCTGGTTATGTCACTGTAAAGGTTAATACACACCAGAGTGCATCCAGCAAAGTTTCTAAAAAAGGGTCTTGAGAAACAAGAGTGGGCTCTGGGACAAATAATTTGAAGCATGAAGGATGCTTCAAATTTGTGAGGAACCTGAAGCAAAGTTCTAAGGATTTTTCTTTTACCTGTTATTCAGAGAGAAGCTGTGTTATTTTTAGAAATCAGTGCTGAGACTGTGACATCTATCACATGCCCAGGAAGGTGGAAACTAATTTTGAGGGTGCTCTCCTGGCTGGAATCCATAAGGAGAGATGTTTTAGGGATTAATATCACTCCATGTGGCAGGGGCTCTCCTGCAGAATTGCCAGGAAAGAGGTAACAAACTTCCCTCCCTGGAGCTGGCTGCTTCCTGCAGACTGCCATGCTGCTCCCTTTGAACCAGGCAGGAGTTTTGACACCAAAACATTTAAGTGCTGTTGGGTGAGTGTCCTGCAAACCTCTGATTAGAGCAGTGCAGTGCTCATTGGACTGACTTGTTTTAGCAGCTGTCTGGGGTAAACAAGAAAAAGAGAAAAGAGAAATCATTAGAAGCAAACTCTGTGTTGCTATTTCAAATATTATGACCCATCGTTGCTCTGACAGTCTCTGAACAATGGCATAAATGGGCTGAGTAATGTGACCCAGCGTCCAGAAAAGCCTTCTTCCAGAAAACAAGGATGGTAAATCACATGATGCCCCATGAGATGGGGTGTTTTGCCAAATTACTGCTTCAGGGGAAGTGAGAACAATTTCAGTAACTGGAATGTTGCTTCATCAGTTTCAGACCCTCAGGATTCCCATCACCCTTTCCTACCCACCTCCCACCTTGCTGTTTTCATTTTTAATTGGTGAGTCTGCCAAAGGCTGGTGGCTACCTCTATTTGCTGCCAGAGGAGCCAGGCTCTTTATCTTTTTAAAGAGCTTAGAAAACACTCAGAGGAAAATGGGAAGATTTCAGTGCCTCTTTTAACTATCAACAGACAATGCAGTAGAGTCAAATGCAGGCATCAAGGGGCACTGAGGAGTAAGACATCACCACAACAGCCTTTCAGTCTCTGTAGAATTTACCTTACACACATCTCTGTTTTGTGCCATGTGAGACACAAGACCAAAACACCAGCAAACTCAACAAGGATAAATTTTTTTTTGGCATGGCAATGGCAGCATGGAGCCTTTCATGTTGTGCCTCTAGAATTCATGTCCAAAGTGGCCAACAGATGTGTTGGGGCCTTGCGTGCTAGAGATGGAAAATGACCACCTGCAACAAGCTGGAGGTAGATCAACCAGTTAATGTCACCTGCAAAGACTTGAAGACGTGATTGTGTCCTCCTCGCCATGCACACAGGTCATGGAATTAATGATATGGTTCAGTGCTGTTTAAATACTCCCATAACTGTGGTTGCTTAGGCCACATTGATGTTGCAGCACTGTTTTATAGCACATAGTAGTTCTACATTAATTCAGCTAAAACAGTTGGGAAGGATTCTTTTATTGAGACTTTCCTATAAATGCCTGATTCTGTTTCTTTGTGACTGTTTGAGCTCTCTGTTCCAGCTGCTGCCTTCTATGAAGTGTGGCTAATAACAGCACCATGAGCAGCTGGACAATTAATTCCTTAACAATTGTAATGCTCTGGTATGAACATAGGAGGATTTTGCCATGTATTTCTCTTTGGTGTTTCTAGGCTGAGGATGCCATTCCTTGAAAGCAGCTGATTTCTGAATAGAAACAGAAATGGAAAATAGAAATAAAAATGTTGCATCCTATCCGTCCCCTTCCCCCATTCATTTCATAATGAAGCAGGGACTACTATGAAATATTTTAATTTTAACTCTGGATAACAGAGTGTTGGATACATATTTTATAGTTCTTTCCAATGGTAGGTTGAGCAGGATTGGACAAACACCACCACTGCCACATGGGACCCGGTCCTGCTGTGAGCTGCCAGGGGTGTTTTCATTTGCCCTGGGCACAGCTGAGTGTGGAGAGACCTTTGGTCACCAACCCACCTGTGCCCATAGGTGCCCATGGTTACCAACCAATGCATGTGGAGTGGTCTCATGCAGTTTCAAAAGTCTGAGAGACAGGGTTTTGTCTTGGCTGTTCAGGCCACCCTGAGGATGTTTAGAGGTTGACTGGCCATGGCGACATATTTCCAAGCACCTTAAACTCACATCTGATTTCTTTATATTTAAACATAATCCAAGGAAAATGAGGGACCACTTTCATGAAATAATTCTTTGATAAAAATGATGGATGGAGAAAGAAAGAAAGAACCATTACAAGAAATGCATAAATTAATATACACACATCCTCAAACTGCATTACACCATCAAATCCTGGCTTGCTTCCATGGCTTGAAGATTGTTATACCTGTAGATGCCACACTAAAACAAATTAGTTGCTTGGCCAGTTGATGTCCTGATCTTACACTGCTCCTGTTCAGCCATTCCTTTCAGTGCCTTCCTGCATTCCCAGCCAATGAACATGTGATCCATGCTGAGAGAGAAGCAGCATGGGGCACATCCAAGCTCCCCCTGTGTGGGGGATAGATGTATCTGGGCTGAGAACTGCAGAATGAAGAAAACTTCTGTTCCTTGCACAAATCTCTTTTATAATTCTTAAATGTTAAAAAGCATCCTTGCTGAACCTCTGGACACACAAATCCAGTGGATGAGTAGAACATGGTGACAGTGGGACAAGCTGCCAGAGATGAGAGTCCAAGAGATGCAGCCAGAACTGCTCCGTGATGGCAGCTTGCTCAGAGATCCTCCTGGAGGGTTTTGGTGGTGAGGAGCTGGCTGTTTCACAGAGTGTGCCAGCTGCAGCTCTGCTCCTTGTAGGGGTGCCTGGAGGCTGGAATCCTCCGTGACAAACCTGCTGGCAGCCGTGAGCGGGAATGGTCCGTGCGAGGGTCAGGTTTGCTCTGGAGCTTGCCTCCTGTCTGCCAGCCCCGTGATGGGCTGCTCCTGGGATAGGGAGCTCTGCTCTGAGCCCCGCAGCAGCATTCCCAGGATGGCCAGGACTTCTTGCAGGCCCTGGCCAGTGTGGGCACTGCACCCCCGCAGCATCCAGCGGTGCCTTGCCAGCCCCCCCAGCCGCAGCATCTCCCCCAGCTCGGCGGGAGCCAGCGCTCCCGGCACGTCCTGCTTGTTGGCCAGGAGGAGCACAGGGACGCCAGCCATGCCGGGGTGGCTCAGGGCTTCCTCCAGGGCTGCCATGGCTTCGGCCAGCCGGGCCATGTCTGTGCTGTCAAGCACGAAGATGAGGGTGTTGATGTCCTCCAGGTAGTTAGGCCAGCTGGCCCGCAGGCTGTCTTGTCCGCCAACATCCCAGAGGGTGAAGGAGATGCCACAGGGTGTTTTCAGAGACTCCACGTTGAATCCCACCGTGGGGCAGGTCTCCACGGCCTGGCCGCTCTTCAGTTTGTAGAGAAGGGTGGATTTGCCAGCAAAGTCGAGCCCCAGCATGATAACTCGAGCATCTCTTTTCCTCCAGCCTTTGGAGATCAGCTTCCCCATCAAGATACTGCCGCAGCTGTGGGGCGGTAGGGGTGGGAAATGCAGCCCAAAAAAAAAAAAAAAAAAAAAAACAAAGGGATTTTCCTCGAGGATGCAGTGAA